>JAUZND010000798.1:0-13900 GCA_034780555.1 Coelogynopora nodosa | reverse complement strand
ATTGGTAAGATAGGACTTGATCCACAAGACGAAATTCTCCGGTAAGTGAGAAGTATTTAATTTATTTATAAGAAAACGGTGAGGGGAAAGTTCCTGGGCGATGAGCATGGTTACTATTTTTATGTGATTTGGAAATGTCCCACATATACTTCTCGTATATAATTGGAAATATTTTTTGTTTAACTGGTTAAAACCTACAAAATATTGAAAAAATATTTAACATTTTTTAATTCAAAATTAACAATGTTTCGACTTATAATACACCGCTGGGCAAAGTTAACAAATCGAGATGTATATACCCGTAAAGAAAGGGTTATTATTATATTATTATTTTAGTTATTATTATAATACACTCTATGTTGCCAAAGTAGATCCATGGAAACTTAAATCTATACCTATTTTATGGTAAATTTTTAAAATGAAACAAAATCTTATATTTCAGACATCAACACATTATATTTTCACCGGCACAGATTGCTGATTTAATTGTTAACATATTCATATTTTTCAATATTTTCAATATTTTTCATATTTTCAAAATTGTAACCCACAGATAGTTGATATATGTAGGCCTATTGATAAATATTATATTGCTAAAATTCTTGCCATGTATTAGTATTTAGTTTCAGAAGATAACTACTCTAGTAAAACTATTTTATAAATAGAAAAAATAGGTATATAATATAGAACAAATTGAACATGTATTCATTTTAAAACACTTAGATTAAAAATATATACACTATTACAAACCATAACACATGTTGTATTGAAGATAAAGAGAAGGTGTATGTAATTATTACGTTGAAGGTTTCACACTTTACAAAGATTCAAAGGTTGTTGAAAATTTAAAGCATTCATATAGTATAAAAAATATATATATTAGTGTAACAAAAAGTATTTGTGCAATGCAAATAATTCATGTGGAGAATTCTAATTCATCTAGTTGAAAGAAACTATATATTAGAAAATAAGGTTCAAAATACATATTTGTTATAAATTTTGTAGTGATAAGTACAAAAAAATGTATAATGCATTTACTTAAAACATCGTATTAATAGTTACAAAAATAAGATTACAAAAATTTACAGTAAAGTTTTATTTCCAATGAAAGATTTTCTTGTTGTATACAAAGTTAACAATTCTATAAAGACGAAACTGTTATACAAATATGTGTTTAATAATTCAACAGGTTAGTATTTATGCTTTTCACATAATGCCTAAGAGAAAGAGAAAGGTTATACATATTTTAATATTTAATTATTTGTGGCACTAACAGTTTATTATTCTCAGTAACTCACCTTCCGGTGTGAAGTCCAGTGTGCTACCAGCAGAGATAACTATAGCAGTTAAATATTCCGAAGAGTACAAACATTATATAAAGTTTAGTTACAACAGCAATAAGTAGTATATTATTTGATAAATATTTAAAATTAATTAAATATTTATTTTCCAGTATATCAACTAATTCAGAACTTCAATGTGAAAAATTTGCCTTATTTTTTTATTAAAAAGTTAAAAAATTATTTTTAAATGAAATAATGTGTTGTGGTGTTTTTCTATATTACTTTAATGATCTCATGTTAACATTAAAACTGAACAAAGAAATTATCATTAAATTCTCCTATAGTCTAATTGTAGCTAAAATATATTATGCGTTGCTTTACACTATAACGATATTCTTATGCGATATATTTGGCTGTCACGCATGCTATTTTAACTCTTAAATATAAAGAATTGTTGTAAATATTGCAACTATTATGAAAAACGTAAATAATTCTAACATTTATTGTGTAAACGAAATAAGGTTTGTGGTAAAACTTGACTCGAAATAGTAGGTGAAAAGGTGATATTATGAAATTATCATTATTGATTATATATTGATTATAACGATTACGTTAGAAAAGAAACATACATATACTTTCAAACATAATGTATACTACTGAAGCATATTGATCGGCTGGGAGATTAGGACAGTGGTGTTTCTGTACACGATTTTTTATTTTATAATATTCTAAGTACGATATTGTACTTTTCCCTTCTTATTATGCAGATTACATATATTATGAACAGATGCTATATTACGTTTTTGTTAAAAATATTAAAATTATACGTCATATTTATACATCATATATTATTTCATAATATTTTGACTTACAAATATGTAAAATAAGCGCAATATATTTTTTTTGCTGAAAAACAAATAAAGTAAACTTTTACAGTTAAGTTATGAAAAACATTAAAATTGAAGAGACGAAACATTTTCAGTAAATTATTTCACTCTATAACATAATATAGCGTCACATACTGTTCTGATATGATACTTTTTTTGGAAGGTTTTGATGCATATGTGTATAATTTTAAAAACATAAATTTCATTGGTCATATTGCATTTATCTTGACAATTAGTTTTACGTTGTTCATGTTTTTGCACTACTTGAATGTGATTGATATTCATTTATATATCTTTAAAAGTATTCAACGTGTCTCGGTAAACTGTAATTGGCCATTTAAGAGCTCAGTGGATTGAGCAATTCCGGTGCATTTATGTAAGATAACAATAACATATCTTCCAAACCAACTTTTTCCGGTCCTAAAAAATGGACAAAAAATAAAACATTCCGAACTTATGAATCGGGTTACAACTTAGTGACATTGTCCAGCCGAACGTCATCAACCGCCTGTGGTGGGCCCCCATTCTGAGTAGTCACGTGATTAGCCACACCCCCACCGCCACCTACAGCCCCCTCCTCGTGGTGGTTCAGGTGGTAGGACTCACCGCGACACTGACTGGGCGGAAGTCGCCAGTAGACACACTCGACCAGGATGACCACCAGGCCGGAGACGTAGAGCACCAGTGCCACGGCAATGATCCCCACGATCTCGGCCAGTGAGAGTGAGTGGCCGTCGTACTGTTGCTCCTTGAGGGTGAGGCAGAGGTTATTGCGTGGCCAGGCTGTTGCGTAGAAGTTGTGGATCATACCGGACTCCCAGTAGAGCTTGATGCTGCCCCGGGTGGAGAAGGGGTGGAGATGATTAAGTTACGTGTAGTTAGGACAGAGAGGCCATCTGAATGTATCAGACATGTACTATTAACGTTGAATCGAGAAATAGGAAAATGTTTGCTCATTTACTTGTTACGTGCCTTTTTACTATATATATGTGAAATATTGTTTATGCTAAAATCGATAAATTCGGCTTGTTCAATTTTGCTGTCTACTATTTAGAAAACAAAGTATAGTATAAAACTAGTGGGGTGTAGAGTCGATACACGACTCTTTTTTATTTTCCAATTTTTGTTAACTTTGGAAAATTTAGGATTTTTTGTGCAAAAACAGTGGAATTCGGCCTTGTCAAACTAAAAGGACAGTCGTTTAAATATTATAAAATTTCGTTATTATTACAAGTGAAAAATTAGTTTTTGATTTAGAGAATTGTTAACTGCTTTCAGCTCTCTAGTAAGTTGTAACAAGAGTCAATACATATTTTTACAATGATGTAAAACTTTTAAATTTTGTAATCACATTGATAATATAATCTTTAATTGCAAAAGGCATGAAAAACAAATTTTGTATAGCAAGAGACAGTTTGAGATACAGATAGTTTGAGATAGTTTCAAAGAGATAGTTTGAGATGAGTTAATAGATTTATTTTTACTCTTTAATAAAAAGGTCAACTGGTATTTTACTGGCAGGCAGAACCTACAAAGTGTCTATTGCATATTTGTGGACCTCGCCTTGCCGGACGATCAGGCTAATAGGGTAGTATCCGGGTCGCTCGTCAAGGAGGTAAGTGTTCTCACAGAATGCCTGAGAGATGTTGTCCAGGGAGGAGTAGTCGGCTACGCATGCGTTTAAATCATTCCAGGTTGACTGCAGCACCTATGGGGTGTTGAGGAGTTGGGAGGATTTGGGGCTGGATGGTCGTTTCGGAAATGTTGCAGTTTATTTATATATAATATTTTATATTTTTAATTTTATTTATTATTATATTAATATATGATTATATATAATATATAATATATATTATAAATATATTTATATGTAATTCATATTTATATATTTTATATCAAATTATTTATTATATCATATATAGTCGCTATATAGATGAATAATTATTTTGAGGTAGGTATGTATATAAACTACAGACTATACTTTGGCTATTTGGAACAGGTAAAATGTAAACAAACATGTTATGATTAACCGAAAATCGATTTTTAGTAAGTTGAAATTACGATTGCATCATAGTCCTTTTAATCGAAAAAATAATATAGAAAATGAACTTTCTTTAAAAGGAACTATCATTATAATAACACTATATACATTTGCTTTAGAAGTTAGAACAATTGATTTACATTTGTATATTAATATATATTCACAGCATATATAGTACTATTTCTCAACTGGAAATTATGCCTTTTAAGCTATTTGCTGTTTCAATTAGCCGATGGAAATTACATTGTAGCTATAAGGATCGTTCTACGAATTCGGTTTTCAATTCTTATTAGCCATGATCCGATCAGACAATTTTTGTTCTATTGTAGCAATACCAAAAACTAGAGAATTGATTTGCGGATTACCCGGGTTCCAATTAGACGAAATTGGCTGTATAAGAAAAGTCAACATAGACAATTTATCTACAATTAGAAACTTTTTCTTGCTAATCGACCAAGCTCCGGAGATAAAGCAGTTAACATTTTAACATTCTAATCGTGCTCGGTTAGATATTTTTTTATAGTTGATATAGTTTTTATATTATATATTTTAGTATGGGCCTACTATTACATTTATGAAAACACTCACTATTAAGTGTTCAGAGCACAAATCAGATACGCCGATAACGCAGTCAGAAAGGCCGAGTCTACGCTCTTTGTTTTTTGGGAATATTCATAAACAAGATAAAACACGCAAACAAACCTTTTTAGCGCAGTCCTCAATACTGGTAACTTCTGTCTTAATTGCATTCAACTGTCGGTAGCTGGCTGTGGTTGAGTTCTGAAATGGGATAAATACTGAATTATATTGACGAACTGTAAACTATAATATATGGTTCAAAAATATAGAAATCAGGAAATAATAACTAGATTTAGATTTTTAATTATTTTTAGTATTAAAATATACGGTTAACAAAAAAAGTAGTTCGGAAGATTTGTATTTCTTAGTGTGGATTCATTTTATAAGAAATCTATTTAAATTATCGTATGTCGGGATATTTATTTTGTTGTAAAAGATAAGTTATTAATTTAGTGTTCAAAAGTAAAATTGCGCATTTGAATGAATCATAATAAATAATGATTTCTATCTTCAAAAGGGTCGAAAACTAGAAGTGATTTTTTCAAAGACACGAAGTCGCATGTTTTAGTTATACAATATATAGCATCAATTTATTAATATAATCTAAGTGAAATGTGATCGTTTTTCATGTTTGCAATTTTATGCAAACTTATTTCCATTCTTTTTTATAAGTAATAATTACAGATATACCAATAAATCAATTGTCTTTATAACAATATAATGCCCGATGCGTTTCAATTATTAATATTAAAGATCTATAGGGATGAACTCCGGATTAATTCCGCAAAATTACATATCGTTACTATGAGCACGATGGTAAACTTTTATTTTCATAATACCCAATCATGTCCAAAATGATTTTTTAATTTTTTTCATTTACTCATGAATATCAATGAATCTCATACTTTATCTAAAGTAGTTTAAAATAAGAAACAAAAAGCACAGTTTATAATTGGTAAGTCATGCAAAACAATGAAGAATTTCAACAATTTAACAAGTTACCTAGAACTTAAAAAGAATTAGTAAACCTCTCGAATACTCCATTCGCCGAAAACGAAAGCAATTGAAGACTAACGACTAATTTATAATTAGCATCTAAGTACATAATATCATGCTATATAGAATTATGGCACGTGTCAAAAGCTATGACCACAAATAAATTATTGAATAGTCTTACTTAAATTTTACAGGAATACAATATTTTAAATAGAAAGTTATGTTGTGTGCATTATTATACGCAACAAGTCTACGCAACATACATGTCTAAAACACCAAATAAAATATATATCATGCTATGCTATGGAATCTTAGTTGTGATCAAACTGTGAAAAAACGTAGTAGGTGACAAATACTGCTCAGTAAATAAAAGACGGCAATGTAACGGCATATTTTGGGAACTGCAAAAGAATGCCGTTATATTTACCGTTATAATTCTAATTTTACTGTCTCTTAAACGAACCAAAGGATAATGCCGTTATATATGTAGCTACATTTAGCGTTATATTTCTGCTGCTTATATATTACCATTTCACTTCGTGTCATACTTCGTGCTATCACCTCGGGCTGATGGTATAGTATGAATAGTCTGGATAGTATGTATATGAAGGTAATAAGAGGAGCTAAAATGTTCACTAATTTTTCAATTTTAAGGAGAGAGATTTGCACATGTGCTGCCTATATGTTTTCAACAGTATAATTCACATGCATTATCCTGAATGTATTATCCTTTATCACTTTAGTATTTTTTAAATATTATCATTTTGATCGAATAGCAACGAACTAAACACAGTTGCAGTATAAAGCTAGGATGGAGCTATTGGGTTATACCAAGGCACTTTGAGTGATAATTGCATAGTGACAAAATATACACAAAAAACAAAAAATCAAAGCTTTATTTTAAAGTCACCCTCAAAAAGATGTTCAGAATTAGATGAGGCTACATCTCATGAGAAATTTTCTAGTCTAAAGTTTTGGTCGCTTGAATGAATGATCAATAACTAAAAAAGAATTAATTCGATACCATCCATGTGAATTATTGAAACAAAACAGATGAGACACTTTAGTCAAGAAAAAAACTTATTTTTTCTTGCATACATTGCTCAGTTTGTTCTGTTCCATAAGTTAAAAACGAATAATGAAATATAGAGGAACTTTTATGGTTTAACACTCCTTCAATCTGACCGTTAAGCCAGAAAACGTTTTCGAGCCATCTTAAAGTACTCCTGTAAAGTGAGATGTTAGAATGATACCAGTGCACAACACATAACTGAGCCGTATTGAGTTATACGGCTGGAAGACAACATGTTCATATTTTAAAAAATATTGTAAATAAGAGATTATTGTTGTTTTAATGAGCAGAATACATATCAATGTTTCTCAAATTTAAAGCAATATATATTATTTCAATTAATCAAATTTGCTAGTTATTAATTGATAAATGTCATGCAAAACAATTTAGCAATGTATAATATATAGTATAAACTACTCACAATTTTGTAAGTAATATATACTAATTAAAACAAATTTGTCATTTGTATATATACATACATATATATATATGTGGATGCTAAAAAGTAGGCTTATCTAAATTACAATCACAATTTGCTCAACGAGATGTTTGACATGTGAATTGGACGTAGTGATACTGTTGACTGATCGCCTCGACCTCACCCCTTGCGACTGTACACTATGGGGTATTGTAAATGTTTAAAGAGAGAATTATGACAAGAGTGTGTTGCTTCTGATCGTAATAAGCATCCTTGCGCCCAGCACATGTCACTCATCTGTGTTTCGATCGCTACCATTTATGTCTTTGATTGGAAGGTTGTCATTATGAAAAAAACTTATTTTAGAGAGTGCTTGTGCATCTAGTAAAAATTGCTTATTGCTTATATTGGTTCATAATTATAGGTAAATATATAATTGTTGGTATATAGATATACTTAACGACATTTTAATTTCAAATTTTTGGGCAACCTTGTACAATGTTTTTATACATAAAATATAAGTGTATGCTATTTACCTACATTAACAATGAGCAAACATTTAGATCGGGATTCTAGCCGTAAATTGAATTCGAACATTTAATGACTATTTGAATAAAAATAACGATGTTCCATTATTAAGTTTTTATATATAATAATAGCATTTTATAAGATCTATTGTTAGTGCAATTTGACGTGTAATACATTGACAGCATTATATATCAACGTTTGAATTAATATTAGCACGATGTTTAAAACGTCATTAATGAGCGGATAAAATGCGTATACTTTTATTCAAATTATACAGTAAGATTGACGCTCTTCTCTGCTTTTTTTCGCAATGCTATAAGTTCAAGGTAATATTTGGTTAATAGCAAACCTGTGCATTAAAAACATAATGAGCATAAACCATCCTTTTAATGTACTAGATAGTGATGCCATGGCATAGATTTTAATATGTTAAATACCTTTGGCTTTTGTTTGCATGCGGGATTTTGTAAATATTAAAAAAAAACTGAATACATGATATTGTTAACGGGACAAATATTTACTCGCTTCTATTTATTTGATAGTCAATAACTGAATAAATGAGATCTAGGAAATAAAAATTAAAACGTTTAAAAGTTGAACATATAAATATCAATAAACCACATATTGATTATTTATATGGAATGGAAAAACCATCAATAGATGAATCATTAATTCATTCGTCAACTTTTGAGTAAAAATGTCAACAATATTTTTAGTAAGTAAAACAAATTCGATGTCTATGAGAAAAACATTATCTTTATATTATAATACATCATCGCCATCATCAACAAAGGAAAAGGCAATACATTTTAAGATTCAGTCGATTCAGCAATAATTTTGAAAAACCTATAGTTTACCTTTGTTATTTCGAGAGTGACGAGTTTCTATTTCATCTATAAAAATGGGCGTAAAACAAAGTCTGACGATTTTGAATACATTTTCATATGCAAACATTAAAAAATATCTAAACTGTTTGTTTTGTGTATTTAATTTGACTTCATTTTGAGCAATGTGCATTAAAAAGAGTAAAACACACATAATGTCTTAATAAAAAGCAAACAATACTATTTCAGCTGTGCACAAGTATGGGTAATAAAAGAAAGGGAATTATGGTTAGTAATTCAAACGCATTTGAAACATATATTTGAAATTATAAAAAAATTAAAGTTTCTTTTTCCTCCTCCTCACCAACTATTTTTCTCCTAAAACAATGATTGAATAGAAATAATACAAAAATGAAATGTCCCTTATAACACAACAACATATTTTTCGATAACCTAAAAATGTACGATGAACATCATTTTTAAACCAGAATAATTAAACTACCAAATAGGAAAGATGTTTTACTCTGAACATTTTTGAAGAAAACTGACTGTTTGAAAACTGCAAGTTATCCACACAATACCAGCAACGTTGAAGACAAAAGAGATAAATGTGCGAAGTGAGAAAAATCAATTGTAATTTCCGTTCTTCTGAGTTGAGTTGAGAGCAAAATTAATTATTTTTATGCATTCGTAAAACAAGAAAATTAGTCTAAATCGATAGAACAAAAACCTTGGTGATAACTTCTTTGTTTTAACAAATGTTATGCTTATAGTTGCAAAATGAATAATATAAACAAAATGAAATGGTTTTACAACATTTTTGCATAAAATTATTTTGATATTATACAATTTACAATAATTTATTTTCAATTAAAAATGAATATTAATAATTTGTAACAAATTGAAAATAAATTAATTAACAAACGTCATTGATTCGTATTGAACTATTGTTAATGAAACAAACAGTGTTATATTATTCTAAATCTGAAAAATACCAGCTTTGTGGCTTTGATGTTCTGTTTTCTATAGTAGGCTATTATTTAATAATTGAAATTGGTGGACTGAATAATACAAGCAACATAGCATCTTATTTGTAGAAAGCAACACAAGAAAAAATGGATTTTCAGGGAAATTTTACTGCAGATAACAATTATTTAAAATATTAAGAAAAATTGTGTTTATAGATTTGCCATTATTATGAATATCAAAAAAGAGTAAAAAAGTTCGGGGAAAAATTCGGTCTATCTGATAGCTGAATTATATTCAACCATAGATATTTGACTTTATTTAAATATTTACCTCGGTAACCGTTTCAAATTTTTGACTTTTTCGTAACGAAAATAATGTACTAGAACAAAACTGAGAACGTTTTAATATGAACATAAAGTTTTTCAAAATACATATGTTTTATGTAGCTATGAGTAATGCTTGAATTGTAGCATATAAATAAAACGTTTTTGTTAACACAGTAATGTATTTTATCTAGTTCTTTAAATTAAAAAGAAAGTAATTAAGATGCTTTTTCAATATATAAAAACCATAGATATTATAATTATGGCTTTTCAATGTGATTTTTTACAGTTCACCGCTTGTCTAATAGTATAGGTACGTTGAATTATTTAATAAAAATTGGAGCTATTTATTACGTTTCCGTAAGAATTTTTCAAAGCTAATTATCATTACAAAACAGAATTTCATTTCTATGTAATCCTTGGGTTGTTGCCAATCTAGTAGAGAACCGATCTCTACAGAAGACAACAGGAAGAACAACCAGCTTACAAGAATCCAGTGATTGATCCAGGAGTGTTGGGGTGTGTAGACCTGAACACTCTTCAGCTGTAGTAGCTGGTCCAGTGTTCGATAGTGGTCAGCGAAGGTAGTCACCGTGAGACGGGCGGTAATGATGCCTGTCAAAGAAGAGAACGAGAGAGAGAGAGAGAACAGAGAGAGAGAGAGAGATAGAACAGAGAGAGAGAGAGAGAGAACAAAGAGAGGTCAGAAAACACAAGGACAGTAATTTTGTCCAGAAATAAATTTGTTTCGGGTTTTACGTTAATGAAAATGTAAGTATGTATGTATACCAATGACGCACATATACACTTTTTAAACAAAATATCCCCCTCTAATAAACGCCCAATAGGAATAATTATTCTTAAATATATATACACCCGCGACCCTATACTGCATGAAAATATTGCCAAAATCTGATAGAAGTATGTAGAGTGTTAGAGTAGAGAAAAGATATTAAAAAAAATTCACTAATATTGTTAGGATAGTATTTTAAGTTTTCAATAATTTCAATCTTCATAGAAATTGGTCAAATTTTCTAGTTTAAATTGATCAATTAATATCCGCATAAAATTAAACAATTACGACTAAATTATAAAGTTAATAAAAAATATATATATTTACTAAACAAAAACATTTCATATATCATAATAATATGAATTCAGATTGTTCGCTTACAAATTCGATGCACTTATTGGCAAACATTCACATAACGTTGAATATTCATCGTGGCTAATTTTTATTCTATACATTTTTTTTAGTATGCGGGATTTAAAAGAATCGATATTAATAATTATTATTAGAATATTTAAATTGAAAATTAATTTACAAAAAACGTTATAGAAAGCTTTGCCACACATGACATGTGCCGTCTTGACCATAGTATTCATTAAAATGAACGAATCAAACGTTTAATTATATTTCATTTTCAAAAACACTATTGATATTGATGAAATATTATTGATATTGTTGAAACACTATTATATTGATAAAACACTATTGATATTGATGAAACACTATTGATATTGATGAAACACCATTGATATTGATGAAACACCATTGATATTGATGAAACACCATTGATATTGATTAAACACTATTATATTGATAAAACACTATTGATATTGAAGACACACTTTTGATATTGATGACACATTATTGATATTGATGAAACATTATTGATATTGATGAAACACTATTGATATTGATGAAAACATTGATATTGATAAAACACTATTGATATTGATGAAAACATTGATATTGATGAAAACATTGATATTGATGAAAACATTGATATTGATGAAAACATTGATATTGATAAAATACTATTGATATTGATGAAAATATTAATATTGATGAGACACTATTGATATTGATGAAACACTATTGATATTGATGAGACACTGTTGATATTGATGAAACACTATTGATATCGATGAAAAACTATTGATATTGGAAAAACACTATTGATATTGATGAAAATATTGATATTGATGAAAATATTGATATTGATGAAAATATTGATATTGATGAAAATATTGATATTGATGAAACACTATTGATATTGATGAAACACTATTGATATTGATGAAAATATTGATATTGATGAGACACTATTGATATTGATGAAACACTATTGATATTGATGAAACATTATTGATATTGTTGAAACACTATTGATATTGATGAAACACTATTGATATTGATGAAAATATTGATATTAATGAGATACTATTGATATTGATGAAACACTATTGATATTGATAAAACACGATTAATAGGCCTATTGATTGATAAAACATTATTGATATATTTTAATAGATTTTTGATTGAATATCAAAAGTTCTGTAGGGTATGGTGTTTTGAAGTAAACTGAAGTAATGAGGACGACACTAATTAAAATGCTTATTTCACCCAAACAGCTAAATATATGAAAGTTTTCATTTATTATGACTTTTTTTTTGTTAAATGTATAAATAAAATTGTCTATCATTCGCTATTCACCACCCCCATTTATGAAATGAGACGACATTAAAATTAATTATTAGCGAAATATTATTGCATATATGTGACAATAATAGAAAGGATTGACTTGCCTCATTAATTATATTTGCAAAGGTTTGAACATAGCTTAACATATTAACGGAAAATAAAACAGAAAAACATTGGCATTGCACATTCAATATGGCAATATTTTGGAAGTGGAAAAAGTGGCAAGTCTACGGTTTTCTCTGTATGTCGAACACGATCACTATTTTGTCGATTTTAAATAATGGAAATGTATAAATTAAAGGGGAATAAAAATAAATATAAAGGGGAGTTATATTCACAGCAGAAACTGTCACTTTAGGGTTTATAATACACCTACTTTTTTTTCTTGTCATTATGTAATATAATATAATTATATGACTATCTAAATCTATTGAGCATATTTTCATCAAAATTCCTCTAATATTTTCAGTTTTTTTAATTAACGGTTAACATTTTAAGACGTCCTCAGATACTAAATAATTATGTGTTTATCTTCCTCACCATGTCAGATTCCCTCATTTATTTATAGAATCCATATATAAAAAACATTAAAAAAGTATGCGAATCCAGAGTAAGGCCTAATTGGTATGATGCAATAAATATTATCATATTAAAAATAACGAATATTTTTTAGTGACAATTGATAAAAATCATATTTTTACAATAAAAAAATTATTCTAATTGTTTGACATACTATCTATAGATTTTATGTTAAAAACAAATTATTTTAATAATAAAAGTGAATCTTATCGTCAGAATATATTATTCGATATCATTAAAAACACAAAGTGTTTTAACGATGACGTCATGGACACTCTAGTACGTAATCAATTATTTTGAAATTGTTAAAAGATGGTTAACAACTTTTCCCTTATCTACATATGAAACGTTCAACATAATGGGATATATTCTTCTGATATAATGGCATATACTGTATATATGCAGCCTCTCAAAAAATGGAAGTATTTTTTGTACATTGGCAGTTTTACACCATTAATCTATACAGCTCACCAGACACAATCAGCATGAAAAAGGTTTATCCAATTCATAACTCAAAATGAATATTTTTTGTTGCAATTTGTTATAATCATGTTTTTATTCATTCAACATGGAAATATATGGTATTTACAAAAAGTCACTAACGGAATGTTAAGTGGAATTATATGGTAGTCATAGTTCATTTGAAGGCTTGAAATGTAATAATAATATAATAATAATTATATATTTTACGAAGCGCTTAAAATTAAAGGATGTCAGAAGCGCTAGTACAAGGTTTACAAAACGTGAATGATGACAATAAAATATAAAACACACCAAATGTAATTGCTAATTATTGAGAAAATAAATAAGTTTTGAGTTCCTATTTAAAAAGAATGAAATCAGTTATTTCACGCAGGCGTGGTGGCAAGACGTTCCACAGGCATGGTGCCGCTACAGAAAAGGCTCTGTCCCC
>JAUZND010000797.1:0-13902 GCA_034780555.1 Coelogynopora nodosa | reverse complement strand
GTCATAATAATAAAATTCACTTTTTTAACAATATGACTTACATGTAGAGACCATTTCATATTATCTGAAATAATTATCTGAAATTGTGATGACTCACAATTACAAGATAAATATTTTTATACTACTTACAAATATTTGTAAAAAGTATATATTACCTTAAAATTTTTAATTAATTTCCAATATTTTCATTATAATCTTATTATTTAATCATAAATATTTTTTATACTGTTTTTTCATATTTTGAACGAATAATTACGTTATTCGTGACGACATTTTTGTTTTTATACTATAACTATTAATGTTTACAACTTATGACAATCAAACTTGGTATGATGACTCCTAACATAATCCAAATATTTTACAGTACTTTTTCGTAATTTTTTTAAAATTTGTATTTTTTACATATAGTAAAATAAAATTTAATAGATAGACATTCAGAATGGCTATGAGCTAGTATCAATTTTTTTGAAACTGTTTGAAACATATCAAAGATGTTGACATTTTAGTGATTTACAGCTGATTAAATCAAATTCTTAATATAGTAGAATGAAATTAAATATATATACTAGCAGAATTGTTATGAATCAGCGCCACTTTCTTAAAAAATCGGTTGAAAGTTGACAGAGTTGCAGACATTTTAACATTGTGATGTAGTATGGCCATATATTGCACGATGATTTCAATGAGGATTTTTACGTTCACTCAGCTTGACTTTAATACTTACAGATTGATCTCCCTCACCTCAAGTATAAATAGAGAAGCTTTTACAAATACATTTCATTCTGCTTCCAGCTATCGACACGAACGGTCGAATTTGAAATCTCTCTCTTAGGAAAGTCCAAAATTGTGATGGATGATGTGGACGTGACAAAAAGTTTGAAAAGCAGGGTTACGCAATGAGGTAAGAGTTGCTTATTGACGATGATGAAATGAATTACCTACTTAGACTGATATGCAGATTGTTTACAAAGAATACGGATATAGTGAGAATAAACCATTTTACTGACATAATGTTTGAAGGACTTGGCTATAGTAACATGTTAGGAGAGACCAGCAGTGTATTACCGAATTTTGAGCCATACTTGAAACAAGCGGTACAGTCAAACCATCCTGGAAAAGCATTATCACACCTCTTCGGAGTGCCTGAGAAGCGAAAGACTATTGAATCTCAGAATACAACAATTATAAGCATACGCGAATGTGCATATGTATGTGTAATTATTACTGACATTTGCATGCTAACTTTCTTACTGTGTCTACTACTGTAAAATTTTCAAATACTTATTATAATAAATGGCATTCTATCTCATTAATCATGTGCTTAAATTATTCAAAATAAGGGTTTTTGTTTTGTAAATTTATAATTTTTTGTGAAAGTTCACTTGTATGACCAATCGGAATTAATTAAGACAATACGGAACGAAGCATATAGTGTAAGAGACCATCTGAAATTAAAATAAAACTATTTTTTTTATAAGAATAATAAATTATTTTCCCAAACGACATATTAAAATATAACATTTTAAATATTATTCAAATTTAATGTTTTGTATAACGAAATAATGATAAAGGACTTTCTAAACATAAAAATAAAATAAAATGTGTAAGATACCTGGTGTACCTAGTGTAAGATACCTGGTGTACCTATACCTAAAATTTTAAAATCTATTTTATTTATAAGTATAATAAATTATTTATGAGAATAATATTTTATTAATGAGAATCCTAAAATATTTATAAGAATAATAAAGTATTTGTGCAAAACGACATAATAAAATACAACGTTTCAAATAGTATTCAAATTCTACGTTTTTTATAAGAAAATAGTATCACAAAACCATGTAGTAGACCATCGAAATTATTAGAAAAAACACAATAATTTGTACATTAAATGATGTGTTGGTGAATATTCATATATATGACCAATCGGAATCAATTAAGACAATATAGAATGAAACAGGCTCTGTATAAGAACATCTAGAATACATCACGCATAATCAGATAAGATGATCCAAAATATATATAATAAATACAACCAAATAGATAGTTGATACACATAACTAATGTGTGTTCAAGTTTCAATCATGATGAATAATTGTCATATATGTAAAAAGTCTAATGTTCGAATTCCTGCACACTTACTGCATGTACACAAGGTACTGTTTAACGCACGAGAGCTTACTTCGATCAAGGATTTATCGTTACTATCCACTCTTCTACAAAATAACACAAAAAAGTTTTTACAGAAATATTCTTCAAGAAATCGATAACCTACAAATGGAAAAGACAATTTGAACTAATTCTGCACAGATACCGACGAAACGAAATTCCCAAAGTTGCCTTTTTGCATGGATATTAATGAACACAAAATGTTGAATAATAAATCAAACTCAAATCAATCAGGCATGAACGAGAAATTAATACGGTCTGACGACGAGGAGGAAACATCAATAAAATCAATGGAGAAGATGGTGATCAACGACGAGGAGAAAGATAAAGAGTCGATGCTTTTGACTAAAAGTCTGAGTGACATACAGTAAAACATACAAAAGAAATTGACTATGAAGGAGTTGAAACATAAAGTACAACACGAAATTATGAATTATTTTGAACTATTCAATTATATAAAAAATAACGAGCAATATAACGAATTGAAGAAGAGGTCAAAAAAAATTAAGAAGATACTCCTTTTGTCACCTATAATTCATCTCTACGGGAAAGTATCAAACGATTTTGGTATATTTTTGAGAGCAGAGTGCATGATGCATTGGACTCAATTAATATATCACATGTGGGTGGTGATGATAATGATGATGATATTATTAAAGTTTATCCATTGTATTAAAGTACATATTCATTTTAAACTTTATATAATTAACTACTTATACATATAATGTACTACTGTTTAACTTTAATAAAAAATTAAATTATTAAAAACAGTTCTTTATTGATTTGAAACAAAATAGGTCCATTTAGTCGCAATTCTTATCGAAATTAATCTGTAAGTAACAAAATCAAACTTAAAGCGAACGTCAAAATCCTCATTGAAATTATCGTGTAATATATGGCCATATACATTTACATCACAATGTTAAAATGTCGGCAACTCTGTAAAATTTCAACCGATTTTTCAAGAAATTAGTGGCACTGATTCATAGCAATTCCGCTAGTCTATATATTTAATTTCATTGTACTATATTAAAAATAATTTAATCAGCTGAAAATCACTAAAATGTCTACCTCTTTGTTAAATTTGAATCGATTTCCAAAAAATTGACATTAGCTCGCATAGCTATTCTGAATGTCTATATATTAAATTTTATTTTATTATATATAAAATACAAAATTATAAAAATTATACTACTTACAAATAATTTAAAAAGTAGCATAAAAGATGTAGCTTATGTTGGTGAGTCATCATACTAGTTTTGGTTGTCATAAGTTGTATACATCAAAAGTTATAGGCTAAAAACTAAAATGATGTCACGAATGACATCATTTTTCGTCCAAAATTTAAAAAACGGTTTAAAAACAATATTTATAATTAAATACTAAGATTTTTATGTAATTATGGACAATAATAAAAGTTGTATACTATAACTTACAAATATTTGCAATTAGTATGAAAATATGTGTTTTATATTTGTGAGTCATATCATACCAACTTATACCAATTTATAAATCAGAATAAAAAATATGAAGATGGAGATGAGAAAGAATATGATGATGATGATGTAGTTTTCGACGGATAAGATTTTGTAGAAATGGAATAGAAAGAAGAAGAGGAGCAGTCCAAGGAAGTACAACAAGGACGAAATTTAGTCGGCTGTGACGCACTCTCTGAAATTTTAATCCTTCAGTTCAACGAAGAGCCCATGCACATAACATTATACGATAGGATTTTCGTGCTATATTTTACATTTTGTAACAAACTAGATTGTACATAATATCCTCTTTAATGTTCCAATATAGGTAAAATGTTCAGCGACTATGTTATAATTATAAAGTATTGAACCAAAAATGAATCAAGAGATTCAGTATATTAGTATTTTTAGGCAGTTATATTTTCTGCCCCTTAATTTTTTTAATATTATATATGTTTGTGATATATATGTTAGTCTGACTTATCGATATTTTTCCTTTGAAGTGATATCAAATAAGTGATATTATAATATATTCATATTATTATACATTATAAATTTTATTTTTATTTATTATCATTTATACTATATTTATTTTATTATTATTATTGTGTATTAATAAAATGTTATAGTTTTTATTCATTATCATTTATACTATATTTATTAAATTATTATTATTGTATTAATTAATTTTTATTATTTTAAAATATTATTGTTATAATATTTATTTAATGTATTATTCTATTTATTCTGTATTACTTTTTAATTAATTAATTAATCTATTTAGTTTGTATTATTTTAAATTTATTTATTGTGAATTATTTATAATTTATTTATTAGGAATTATTCATAATTTATTTATTGTGAATTATTTATAATTTATTTATTATGTTATATATTGTTTTATGTTTATATATTTATTTATATCTTGCAAGAACAAAATCTGTTGGTTATATTTAACTGTGCAGCAATTTAATGTTTAAATAACATATTTTAATATATATTAAATGAAATTTCACTAAACTTGTAAGTTTATTTATTGGACGTAAATATAATTTCGATAAAATCTGACAATCTTATAAGAAGTAACATGGACAGCTGTGTTGCGCATGCATATACCTGAAAGATCAAGGAAATTCAAAAGTTGCTAGACAAAAAATATAACAACTAATTAAATCTTTATCTTGAATTTCATATAATAGTTTGGTTGGTAATGCTTCTGTTTATAAAAAGTTGAAACTTTATTGAAGACTAAAAAAAATAAAAATAAAACTGTTTTAGTATATAAATTATAAACAAATATCTTATCTCTAAGGGTACCTTAGCAACACTTGTTGGACGCTTTTGTTTTGTAAACTTGACGAATTTATTTTAAAATTGTTTATTTTTTTGTATAAGTTATAATGCCCTTTAAAAACGGTTCTAAATTATGTATTTGTGAAATTTGTAGTTGTGGGTAAGTGCACACAATGTATATTTGTAATATTTATGACTGGTTTTGCTTTTATTCATGTAAAATGAGAATTCAAAATGATATTTTAATTTGCACCTTTTATAGTATAACTAAAGCATATTATTACCAGTGTTGACTTTGGTTACATAATTATGGAAGATTAAATTAAAAATTTTATTATATAAAATAATCGTTTTCAATAAATAACTATACATATTTACAAAAATATCATTATGACATGGCAAGCTTTAAATAAACATATTTTTATTAATATTAATTTCTATAATCTCTATTTCTGTAAATCAGTTAATTATTATTGAAATTCACTTTTTAAATTGATCCAAAATTAATTTTTTCAATTAAAAATACTACAGCATTAGCCAAACCAGGATAATAATTTTTTTTATTGAAAATATATATTACAAAATTATCTTATCAATGTTAATAAAACACATACAAATCTAATTATACAAAGCTTTTAAAGTATAGTTACCAAACATAAAACGATTATAACTCCTCTAAATTTTAAAATCTATTTATTATATAAAATAAAATAATTTATTTTTATATTCTTAATTATTTCTGAAAAATATATACTTTTATTATTATTAATCTGTTAAGAAATTATTACCTTAATTAATTCCTTCCCTCATAATAATTATACAGAACCTAATTCATAATATAATATTTACTACTATACCTAAAATAAATAAATATAAAAATTATTATCTGAAATATTGAATTATTATTTATATGTATTTTTAAATTTATAAAATTAATTATAAATAACCTGAATAACATTTTTAATTAGCCATATTAACTTCTTATTACTAAATTAATTAATAACATGTTTTCTTATTAAAAATAGTATTAATCTAAAAATAAGCATATATTTTAAATCTAAAAAAATATATATGGATTATTTTTTTGCAATTAAATATAATTTCCTAAACTGATTTAGATAATAATTTAAATTAATTTAAGCTATAATCTTCTATAACTTCTTTTCACATACTACATAAGATACATAATATACCTATATCATATCCAATGAAAAAAGAAAAAGAAAAAATTATTTACATCTTTAATAAAAATGTGTCTCTAATATTTTAGTTTTATAAATTAATATTTATATAATTAAAAATTATTAGTAAGAATTACATATGTTATAGTTCAATTAATTATTTTATATTACATAAATGGAATATCGTTTATATGTTTAAACTATAATAAAATAATTATTTAATTTTTAATATTTAATATTTAATTGTTGTTTAATTTTATCTTTAAAATATGATCTATATAACATAATTAATAAATTTTTAAATATAATTTATTCTTTTAAAGCTTATAGTTATATGATAATATATTAATTTAAATATAAAATCAATTATTTGCAATCCATTTATATTATTAATAATATTTATTGTTATATTAAAAAAAGTCTGTAAATGAAAATTGAATATACTTTCATATAAATATTTTTATAATAAATTATTATTTACTTAAAAATTATATATATATGTATATATGTACAAAATATATACTATGGAAAATAACATCATGTTTAAAATAATATCCTCAATCTTTTTTAATTAATTTATAATGCTTATTATAGCTTTTATAATATTAATCTTAAAAATATTATATAATAAATTTACCTCATCATTTTAATTATTTTAATTTTAAACTTTTTAATAATTATGTTTTTATAATTCAAAGGAATTATTTAATTTATTATTAAATTAATTTAAATTAATTTATAGTAATATATATATACTTTATCATAATATTTAATTAATCTGGTATTCTAGATAGGTTACTTTAATCTTTAAAATAATTTTAATGAAATATGTATAACTGATATATATTTAAAAATATACTATGTATACTATGTATATTTAACATTTTGCATGAATTCAATATTTGAATTATTTGATATTTCATTTGTACTTTTAATGATATTTTATATATAATTTCGATGTCTCAATATTACAGTTATTCTTAATATAGTTTATTAATTCATAATCAATCAATTAATAATTAATTATTTATTACCTCCCCTCTGGAAGAATGAATCCTGTGATTCTTACTCCACTATTACTATGCTATAATTAATATAGATTTTCACATAATATTTTAAATTAATCAAAAGATAAGATAAAAAATCTATTTATATTCAATTTTGTACTTATGTTATAATTATTTAATACAAATTATATCATATTATATAGCAAGGCATTTTCTATAAAACATTTAAGACAGCCTCTTCATTATATTATAAATCAGGGGCATAGGAGTAGGGTGGGCAGCCGCGGCACTGACCGCAGAAAGTTTCAGCCTAAAATTTGGGTGCCCTTTTGAAAATTAAAGTTACACTAGGTCAAAATGACTTTTAACTGAAATTTCTTAAAAAATATATCTAAGTGATTTTACTATGGGTGATTAGTTAGTGCCCTCAAAGCTAAGTGCCTCGGCAAGTTCAGAAAGCTTACAATGCTACTGAAAATATCATAATTATAAAAAAAAATATTTTAAATTAATTAATATTACATTAAATATATTGTACAGTTAATAAAATAATAAGGTGACTTAAATACAATATATAACACCTAATTAAGTATTTTGTTTTAATAATAAAAAAACAATTTGTAATAAGTAAATAAATATAATAATTTAGTTATAGTAAAAAATACATAAATTTGCAGTATATTATTTACTTTTAACAACATATTCTTACCCTCCTTTCAATATTAAATAAAGCACTAACATTATATCATAATTATTTTTTTAAATAATTACAATTTTTCAAAATGTTCCATTTTATATTAACAATATTTATTCTACCTAAAAGTTAATTATTTTTTGTTTACAAAAATATAATGTGATAATTAAAGTCTGAAATTACAACCTAAATGATTTTACATTGGTCACAAAATTAATCATGAAAAATACATAGTTGCAATTTTATAACATTTTTAAAGGTAAATTATAGGCAGTACAATAAGATTATAGTCTACTTATATAACTATAACCATTATAACTAACCACTTTTATTTTAAATTTTATTTATTCACATATTTGGCATATTCTGATTTTTAGTTTAAAAATTAAAATTAAAATTATAATTTTCAAAGCAAACATAATTGTTATAATTCATTATACTTATTACATAGATACTATAAATATTGTGAATTGTAATGTAGTGCAAGCAAAGCTAGTGTTGCTAAAATTTTGATGCAGAAATTGTTATTATGCAATAATTAGTGTCTAAAATACAAACAATTGATTGCATCATTACTATAAAATTAAATTAATCAGCCACAACACATTTAATATATTATTATAAATCAAATTTCAATTTTAAATATAAAAATAGTGTTTGTAAAATAAATTTTAATGCTGGCAATCAGCAAATAATGAATAAACCAACTAAAAATAAAGATTTTTTTTACTATTCTTATATGTAACATATATATGAACAAGAAAATTAAAGGGAATCTATTACTTAAATAGATAAAATTATTGAAAATACTTTTTCACACAGATATTATACAGCGAACTTGTGGACTGTCAAGGTAGACAAAGTTTGGTTACTATATGATATAAATGTTCACGGAATTATTCATAAAATATCTTTTATTTTCTTGATTTCATCAATGAACTCTATTATCAATTTGCTGAATTGCCATTAGATTCAGCTGTACATATGTTTTAAAAAAAATTGAGTCACATTTTCTTCAAATATATTGACTTTTCTCTAAATATATAATACTCTAATTATACAATTTACTGGTTACAATATGTAATACTCAATCTGGTTTTTGAATTAAGTATTTTATGATAATTACTATTGTATACAAGTTATATATAAATAGCACTATATAACTTTTTTAAGTGTCTTGTAGACCTATATTTTAACATACAGTAGATAGCTAAGAGAATTTTTAAATTTTATGAAATGTTAAATATATTGTTTGATTGTTATTATAAATGTAAAATTTTAGGGTAAACTATTTTGGAAATATATATTTAGAAAGTACCATTGGGAAATATTTTATAAACCTAATATACTTATGTAACTTTATATTTTACAAATAAATAGCATTGAGTTCTATGGGCCTATGCTAAAAAGGAACAACAATCTGACATTTTTCTGAATCTTAGATACTAACACAAAAAAGGCACTGGTACATGTATCCAGGTGTAATAGATTTATATATCCTGATTAATTCTTGCCAAATTTGAGTATATATAAAACTCCCTGTCACTGTTTATTATAAAAAGAGTACATTTATTTTATATTAACAAATCTTCAGAAAGGTTAAAACAGTAGTTATACAATGATTGATAAAGAAAACGTCTGGCCTACCCCACTGTATACGCAGTGCAGTGTACATGGCGTAGCATTTACTGAAACTAGTGATGTCAAAGATTCTGTTGTCATTGTTGAGGCATTTTTGACACAAGGATAAGGTTTAAGATTAAATGTATTTTATCTCAAAATCTGGGTGCAATATACTTTTTTTCTCTCTAAAGTACATACATACATAGGAATCAATTAATTTTTTTCCTGGTATTATGTAACTAAAAGATATATGGACCAATTTTTATTAAAGACTCAAATCAAAATTTTTCAATTGTTTCATTTGGTGTGAGTATGTAAAAAGAAGTTATGGGAAATTGCGTATTAACTAAATCGTTTTGATTTAGAGGTCTGTAACCTATTTAATTGCAAACAATAACGGCATTAATAAATATTCTTTTAATTGTCAGATTAATTAATGCAATATATTTAAATACACAATTTCAAATATATGTAAACTTCAAACAGACGTCTACATAATAGCTACTAAGTGGCTGAAAGACGCAGTTGTTTACCTAACAAAGGAATATGGCACTGCTATAATAATATAAGGAGTACCAACTTGACAATAAAACATTCTCAATAAACGGTGTTTGAACTCTCATATTTTTACGTCGCTCTTCTTTGTTACACACATTGTAGGCGGCACAAGTGTCCCCACAGACCGGCACATCGAGGCCCCCTGGGTGAGTGCAATTTCTCCGAGTACACCAACCAGTATCATCCGCACAAGATTGACGTTGTTGCCCCATGCAAGCCGGCCGCACAGGCCATTAGGGGCGATGGACCCTTATCGGATAAAACAACTCACCGGTAAGTTATGCTATAGTCTTGTTAATGGTCTGTGGATGCATATGTGCTTCTTTTATTATATAAAAAGGAAAAATCATTCTATATTTCATTTTGCAGTCAATTAAAAGCTTCATGTTTTGTATGGCATTGATATTGTATTCTCTCTATCTCTCTCTTTAGTATGGACTTCATTTCTCATCCACTTGAACGACCATTTGTTCACCAGGCAGATGCATATAAACGTCCCGAAGGCGAATTCGAAGGTCACACAATGTATACATCTGATTTCACCGGTGAGTTGTTCCGCGATTAGAATCCGTTTAGTTGATGTGTAGAAGATGTTTAAGGTGTGTAACTACAATATACATCTTTATTAGCACTGCCACTGTCTTATTGTTTTAGATTGTCAAAATTCTAATTAAACATTGATTTTATCTTAGTAACAATACAATGAGTTGTTAAAATATCATTATATCTGAGCGATAATTACTGTACTATTCTGAAAGTGGTTTCATTTGTTTGTTACTGATATATTATTTATAGTATAATTAAGACGATAAGAAATCCATTTAAAATCCAATTAAGCAGTTTGACCAGTTATGTTCTTAGATTAAGTAATGGTTGTTAAGATAAGTGCTCCCTACATGGCGAATGTTGATGATCTCTTTCAGAGAAACACGCGGAACGTCTGCCCCCGACAAAGCGAGAGGGTCAACGTATGATTGCCGGCCGCTTTGAGGGCGAACCAACCTACAGAAGTGAGTAGTTCTTTTTTGGTTGTTCATTTGTGGAGCTGACAATGCGCCATAGTACAGGACGGGCTATTGAAATTGCACTGTGTTATCACACGATAACACGGCGCGGCCATAACTGACAATTGCGGCAAAAGAAGAGGCCACAAAATACAGGATAAAAGTTAACTGATAAACGATTAAAAAAGAGAAGGGATGTAAGATATTAATAACTCAGTTTTGAGAGATATTTTAAATCAGGAAACATATTTTTCTGATCTGATCTTGAGAGGCGATTTTTTTGCAAGAGCGAAGTGGTGTACATATTGTCAAAATATAATCAATGTCTCAATTAAAAATGTTTTTGTATGAGTAGGTTTATGTTGTGATTCTTTCATACGTTTAATATTTTTAATTTTTGTGTCAATTATTTTAAAAGAGGCCTAAAAATCCTTTCACTTTATTTATGATATCAATTTTAAAGATTTGAAATTGCAATTACCTGCTTATAGTGCCAATTGAACACTATTTTTACGGTTTATTATTCATTTATAGATTTCAGTGTCTATGTCAGCAAGTTCGTAGTTAGATTCGTTTTTCAAATAGCTGAAAAAGCAGCATTAAATTGTGTATTTGAATAAGAACTCGTAGGCTATAATGAAACCTATCTTAACCATATATAGGCTATTACTATTTAAATGACTACTAAAACGATGTATTAAGGTAAAACACTTTATATTTGGCGTTATTTGTAGTATATGACAAAGTTTATTTATTGTTCAATCGGAGCCGAAAACAATGATGTTGAAATTAAATCCTAATGTAAGTGCCGCAACCAGCTGTGGGAAACGAGAACATTTCAGTGTAAATCAGCCTTGTCTGCTCTGTGTAAAGATTGCGACTACTGGCTAAGCTGCTGAGGCTGAGTGGACTGACCGCCTACCGTATCTTCGACAAAGTTGTAACAATGAAAACACCATTGCTGCCATTATGTCAACTCAACACGTGTGACTCCCGAAGTGAAAAGTGAAGGCATTTTGTCTATCTCCAGTTAGGTATGCTTATTGGTGTTACAGTTTCAATTCTCACTAATTAGTTCCAAACCGATTGTTAGTGAGACTTCAGAGTTATAACTCAACAATCTCTAATACAATGCTTTCATTAAGTGCATTCAGCTGGTGCTCCAGCTAGCAATGGTTGATACTAACTTAGTTCTTCTGCCTTGTGTATGTACAAGATATGTCTCAGTATTATATGTTGTATCAAAATCTCTGTGTAGTGTGTCCTGTGTTAGCGAAACAAATGCTGCATCATACACTGAAGGCGTCCTTAGCTAAGCGGCATCACCCCTGACAACCAAACCCCAACCTTTGTATAATGAAACACACATCAAGCTGTCTTACGCAGTCAACAATCTATCTATCTGCTGCTCTTATCCAGTCAGTCGTATGTGTTCTGCTGTGCATAAATACACTGAGCACGCAATTACTACACGACCCCCCCCCCCCCTCTTCCCCCCTCAACACCACACCAGTCTTCCTGTTTGTCTCCCAAATCAGTATCCTCGGTATAGCTGAAGAAGTGAATCTTTTTCCTATTTCTAACTCTTTATTATGGCAACCAGAGGAGTCGGGCACATCGTCTCCATCCGACTAGATAAAGTTATTATAATAATAATATGGAGAGTATGTCTCTCTCTCTCTCTCTGTATGTAGTTTAGCGTTTTGGATCCATCCCGTTCCGTTTATAGATAACTATAAGAACTGCCAGTTTTCAAGACTGCCTTATAGGTACTTTATAGTTTTATAATGAATATATTATGATATCATTGCAATAGTCAATTGACTATACTGCATATTAATGAAATCATGAGTGATGCTCAGTTGGAAATATATCGGGCTGAAACCTGTTAAATCTTTGAGATAAAGTTGTCGATTATTATTCACTATAAAGTGGAACATTTTATTGTTACTATATCACAACTTGCTGAGTCAATATAGTTTTACTATCATAAGCTTTACTGAGGGATTTACGTGAATGTTTGCATTTCACAATTTATTCATTGCTTCTTTTGTTGATTTTGTTTTTTCTACATTTATTTTTGTATGTTATTTGTATTTTTAATTACAGTATATCTCATTTTTAATGTAACAAAATATATCGGACAAATAATTACTTCTAAAATATCCACTGGGTTGCTTCTTTATGTGTGATAATACTTTGATTTAATCAATTTAATATCTTAGAATTTTACAACTTACTGAATTCAACAGGCAGAAATATAACACATAGTGACAGCTTAGTATTCTAATAGATATATCAGTATCAACTCTTTTAATAATAAACTATTAAAATGCATTAATTAATTCACGCATTAATTTTTGTTGTGTTGACACTTATGAAACTAAAGTTTAATATCTGTGACTTTAACACAATCTGTGAGCTAGTATAACATCCCATCCCCCTCACTGGCTGGCTCACCCCTCCAGGCGACTACCGCAAGTGGGACATGCCAATGATGGAGCGCGGTGGTGCGCAGAACAACTGGGCCCCTCCTAAGGAGGCCTTCGAGGGCACTCCGACCTACACCTCTGACTACACCGGGCATAAGATGGCGCACACCATTAGCTGCAAGCCCGACCAGCACGCGCAGCTGTCGCAGGCCCCCTTCGAGGGACTCACCGACTATCGGCAGTCCTACGTGTCGCACCCCATGGAGCGGATAAAGGCCAAGGAGAAGGCTATCTGGGCGCGGCCCTCGGCCCCCTTTGAGGGACTGTCCACCTTCACTAGGGACTTCACGCCTAAGGTGAATTGACTATTCAACTCGAAAACTAAACTATAACCCCCCTCGCGTCACCACCTGTAACCCCTCTGGCACCACCACCTGTAACCCCTCTGGCACCACCTGTAACCCCC
>JAUZND010000795.1:0-13903 GCA_034780555.1 Coelogynopora nodosa | reverse complement strand
AGGAAAAGTAATATTATTTTAAGTTAATATCATTGGCCATTTGATTTCTGTGGGTGATTTAGTGGAAAGGTGATTTTAAAAATCACCTTTCCACTATCATACTATATAACCATATCAAAATAATGCAGATATATGGATTATATTATTACGGAAAAACATATCGTTGAAGTTATTATAAGTTTATAAATAATCTCATAATGGGTATGACTGTATAGCATATATATGTCGTAATCATGGATATTACCAACCACCAATAAATAGTCAAATGAATCAGTCTGTATCTATTGTTACGAAATTGTATCGATCCGCATTTTAGTTGGCAATTCAGGAAATTCTGCCGGATGTATATTTAACTATGTTTCCGTTTATAGTTTACATTTTCTTTTTTTAATATATTCTTAATTATATTTTATATTTAAGACTATTAAACAAGGTATACGCTAGGATAATTAGTATTTATTATAATCAAAACTATTGATAGATAGGCCTATTATGTATGATAGCAGAACATTTGCTACAAATCGTTGAAATATAATATTATAGTTCTATTGTAGAAAATGCGCTTATTGGCAAAAAGACATAAAACTATGTAAAATCATTTTAAAACGTATTTCTCAATATATATTTATTTAATTGATTTTTTAGATTCGATTTTTATTTACAGTATATAATTGTTTTAATGATAAGATTTAGCGACAAAACTAGCAAACTTTAGTAAATGTTTCTTTTCATTTAAAAAACTTAGAACCACCATTTTCAACGGTAATTGCGTTCGTAACACAGTTTCTCAGTAGCCTATTTAATTGCTGATGAATTTTGAAATGCGGAGGAGAGTTATGTACGGATTTTATACACTTGCAATGTGAAAACTAATTATCACTGACTGACAGAATAAATGCGACAAAAGCAGTCTTCTAGAATTGCTACTCTATAATGAAGAATTCTTCTCAATATAATAGCATTCTGTTCACTTACAGTGTCGAATAGAATGACATCGTTTCGACGGAAATAAATAATATATTTTGGCAGTTTTAATAAAATCCTTTTTGCTTTACAAGTGAACGAAATAATAGGTGATTTCATAGTAGTTGAGAAATAATTTTTGTAATAACTATTCGTAATGTTTGTAGAAGTCATAAATCAAAATTTGTTCCAC
The DNA here is from genome assembly GCA_034780555.1 of Coelogynopora nodosa. NCBI lineage: Eukaryota > Metazoa > Platyhelminthes > Proseriata > Coelogynoporidae > Coelogynopora > Coelogynopora nodosa. Next base: position 12,747 of record JAUZND010000795.1, on the reverse strand, counting down.
ATTTGAATTATTTATTTCTAAATATTTCATTAAATTTTCCCAGTCAAATTCGATAATTTTTAGAATATATTAAGGAATAATTTAATCGTTTCCCTTCTGCATGGAATATTTCAGTAGTAATCCATTCTATATATGGATTATTTTATATAACCCCTCTAATAAGAAGTTTATTATAAATATACTGCTCTCTGAATTTTTATTCAACTTTCATCTGAACCTTTCTTAACTTTCTGTTAACTTCACAATCGTAACAATCATTTTCACAAAACTTGTATCCTATATTGGAAATATACAAAACAAGTGGATTACATTCAACTCACCTTAATATACGAAAATTTACGCGTTGATCACCCCATTGCACAGTTTCCCCATACAAGTAAGTAAAGAATAAATAAAAAGTATGATGTCTGACAAATGCGCAAAACAAGTTTTAGGACAAATAATACGTTAATTACATTTCTAAATAATGTCAATATACAATATGGATTTAACATTATTTTACAGCATATTTCAAAACCATTTACTATTATTATTATTATTGTGGTAAACAGTATTAGATTTATATTGACACAATTGTATATCCACATCAATAATTTAGAAGAGTTTGACACTTTCAATCATTTATTATAAAATAAAAGTAATCCATGCGTATTTAATGCTTTAATGTTACCGATAATGTTCGTATATATTATATTATACGATTACAAAACAAGCAATTACGATCAATGTATACTGTAAAGCAGGCATTATGATGTCCATATATACAGTGTGGAAAGTTTCGGAAAGAGAGGCGTAATATAATAAATATCAATAAAATTTGATTGAATAAAAAAAACATTACCGGTAAATTATTAACAGCGAATAAATTAAATAGGATGTAAAAGTAAACATCTTAATTTTTTCTTCTTCATGTATACTGTCAACAAGCAACAAACGCATTGACAAAATTCTGTTGATGAAAACTTCTATAATTTGGAACGTTCAGAGATGTTGTAAACATTTGAATAACTTAAGTAAATAAATTTGTAAATTTGATGCCATACACGGATAATGATGATTGTTGTGAAACTGTTTCTTTCTATCAATTTCTTTTATATTTACAATATTTTATTCATAGACTCTTAAGATTGTTTCCAAAACGTTATATGTGTATTATTAAGATGTCTTTCATGGTAGTCCTATTCATATGTTAGTAAATATTATCTGTGCCAGTAAGTATAGAATTAATACTGCTCATCACCATTCAAAAGTGTTTATTTTATATGATTCCTAATTTTAATCGTAGATGGTTATGGTTTTGTAAAATTGAGCATTGTCAATAATTATTTAATTATGAATTATGTGTTCAAAATAAGCATAGTAATTATAATAAAAACACAAATAATAGATAAATAAAATAATAGCTTCCAATTCGTACATTATCTATTTTTCAATTCTTAGATATTATTTTTGTAAATTGATGTTATGAACCTTATTAATTCCGTAACTACAGTAATTTGTTAAATTAAAGCGATATCAAAATTACATGTTACACTTTAATTATTGTATATATATTTTTTAAAGGTATACAACACAATGTAGTTTACCTTCAATATTTAAATCACATATTATTAGAATTATCATATATACTATACCATATAAATAATCGCAACTGATTTAATAAAGTTATGACTGTGGTAATGAGTAATGCTAAGGTCAGAATTATACATTCGGAATGTTAACTGTATATCTTTATTCCTTATATACAATTTTAAAGATTCGTGGTGATATTTTCATCGTTTGGAGCAACAGATATTAAACGTTCCTCCAGATTGTGCGGCTGCGTGAGGGGCAGACGAATCCCAAACTCCTCGGCAATCCTTGTCCGCCGACGCAGTTCTTGCTTGAAAGAGGGATTGCGCACAAAATACTGCACGGACGGGTATAGGGCCACCAGGTCGCGCATGAACAAACTGGAGGTGGTGGAGTAGATGAAAATGTGTGTCAAGTGGTTCATCAATTGCAGCATGATGCACACCGCTTCCACCAGGTCACAGACCGCTCGGGTTTTACTGCAACTCAGGGACGACTCACTGAGAAAGTAGATTACAATAGGCATGGTGAACAGGAAGTGAGTAATTGTCATACAGAGGACGGTTCGAAGAATACGCGCGGATCGATTGCCACTGGAGAGACAGGTGCTACGCGATCGGGTTCGTTTAAGGCGCACCAGAATTAGAAAGTTTAACAGTAAAATCAGGGCCAGCGGAATAAAGCTGTAGAGGGCGAAGTCGATCTTGTGCCAATTATCGGTGAGGAAGTTGCTGTCAATGAACTCACAGTAGGCCGGTCTACCCGGCTCCGCTGGCGGGTGCTTCTGCACCAACCAGAAGAAGTGGGAATTGACCAGCGCCAGCAGGCTAGTCACCACCGCCAGCGCGATGAACCCCCGAGTCAGGCAGCACAGGTCCCGCACCTTCACGGGCGTCCAGACGGACAGGGTGCGCTCGATGCTGAGCAGGATGATGATCCACACCGACACGTCGCTCAGAAAGGTGAAGAAGAAGAGCGGGCCCGAGCAGCCGAGCTCCACCCTCAGATCGAAGCTGCTCCCGTTGCTGAACTGGTCCACCAGGGCCCGCACCGAGTTCCGCATGCAACCGTGAATCAGCACGTAGGTGTCGGTGGCGCACATCACCGCCAGGAAGAGGCAGGTCGAGCCGGGCGAGTGGCGGATGCGTCGCAGCCAGATGGTCATGGAGATCAGGTTACCCGGCACTCCGATTAGCAGGAACACCGGCGAGTAGGCTAGCACCAGGTAGTTGGTGAATGTGGTCATGTGGGCGGATCGATAGAAGATGTGCTGGGAGTGGTTGTTGCCGTCCGTCTCCATGGCGATGTTGATTCAGAGTTAGTTGTTGTATTGTTGTTTTTTCTGCCGATCAACTTGACTTTTTATGCGCGGCTGTTTACTAATAGCTGAGAGTGATTAAATCAAGCATTAGTTTACGTTTTATATGAATGTAGCCATATGCTGTTATTGGATAATGTTTGTTGACCAATAATAATGACTAAATCTGTAGTCCCTAAAGTCTACCTACAATATTGGTGTATAGGTCTAATTACAGAAATTTCATCCTGCAAACAAATTAAAAGACTGAACACTACGTAACGGCGTTTTAAAACTGCTTTTATTTTTAAATAATGGCATCATTCATTGCTTAAATAACAAAAACAGATGATACTTATTATGTAGAAAACTTCATTCATACTTTCGATTGCAAAGAATAAAAAAGTTTGTTTGAAATTATAAGTTAAAAGAAATTTAGTTTTTTGGGTATGATCAAAATGTTATATGTATTCAATAATCCAATCTGAAAGGGTGAGAAAGAGAAAAAAGAATCCCTCCTTTCGGCCTTTTAATTTTACATTAATTAATTTACCGATAAATTATGATGTGATAAAAAACATTAGACGATTATGTTTAATTGTATCTTTTTAACTCAATTTTTATAATTTAATAATGGTAACAGTACTAGTTGCACGTAGTAGGTGAAATTAAAATTATTACAATTACAGAAATACTATAGAATGTAAACCGTCCATCTTGCTAAAAGAAAGCCACTACCATTTTTTCGCAAAATAATTTGAAGGAACTATTATTATCAAAATGAATTATTTATTCTGTTTTTATCTCAAGGGAGTTTCATTGACAGCTTAACTGTGTTTAAAATAACACAAGCTGCAATATAATAAATTAAATTGCACAAAAATGTATATTACTCGCATTAATACTCCTACAATACATTACAATTATATTATTAGATAAAAGTGGACATTTTACTTTTATGTAAACCAATCGATATCTTCCCTCTCTTCATATCATCCGCTATATTACGTAATAGTGTACTTGGAAGTTATTAATGTGTAACTGTTTAATATTTTTTAAATGTTAGTTTTCTAATACTAATTGAGGATGTTTTCAATTTTTTTATACTTTCCAAATGTTTTATATTTGTACTGATATATATATATGACACTATTTTTACTTATATTTAATTAAGTTTGCAATAGGCGACTCAGAATTTTAATAAAATGTAGATATTATTCTCCAAATGCATTATACAACCAAGTATATACTTTAGTTATTTTATTATTTATATTTTTGTTGTTTATTCCGTAAAGTTGCATAATAAAAATGTTAGAAATGATAAATATATTTATCCATCTTATAAATAGGATACAAAGTCCGCAAACTGATCTTTACTATTACAAAAAAAATTAGAAAATTATACATTATTGATCATTTTTTGTGAATATTTTACTATTTTATTTCGAAAATTTTCCAAAATTTACTCTACATATTTTCATAATTTTTGTAAATGTTCCTATTATTTATTTTGTAAAATGATAAAAGTGAATAACACGATTAGGGCTAAAAATAACGTTGATCAAAAGGTTTGTATATAATCAAAGTTCAGAATCTGAAACAGTAACTACCAAGATATATCTACATATATAGTATATCTTTATAAGCGATATGAATACATACTAAAGGAATAAATGGGCGCAGAACACACCATCTACATATCTTGTACGTGTTATCTTTAGTTGATGATCGTTATCTATAGACTATATGGTATTTAATTGTCTGTTTCTTTGCAAAGTGTAATTATAGCTATAAACTCAACATCATTTATGGCATACTTCACAAGTTTTAAAAAACATGCTATATCGCAGTATCAGATCTCTGAACACGCATGTGAACAGAAGATACTAAGGCGCGATAAACATATGTTATATTAAGAATTGTGGTTTTTCTGACGTTTTTGTGCCGACTTTAATTGAAAGCGAACATTTCTTCCTTTACGTATATAAATAAGGCTTATATGATATTAGTTACCGACTTGGAAATATATGCGAGGGATGTTAACGTTTGCATTGAAATGATATCATTTGGATTAATTACCCGTAAAATCTAAATTAACCTTGTAAGTTTTAAAATGCACCAGTTATGTGAATTTTGATTAACGGATTGCGAAAATTTTTAAATTTTTTTTTATAAAACTTTATAATTGTCTTAATAATTTGAACATTTAATAATAGTATGTCTTATTTTAAAATTTCTGTATAAATGTATAGATAGTTTCAAAAATTATTGGTAAAACTTACAAACTTATTGAATATATTAGTGCGTATTACTAAATAATACTTTTTACTTTTCGATATTTAAAAGTTACATAAAGCAAGGTTAAATTATTGCAATATAATATTTTTTTAAATAAAACATTTCATTTATTCAATAAAAAAAGAGTACATACACAGGATAAAAATAAGGATTTAAAATCGCTGTAGAATTTTAATTTTTAATTTAAGTCATTATTAAACTATACAAACCGATGCTTTTAAATTTCTCAAATCGCAACATATATAATATACATATTATTAGTTTACATACATATTTTTAAATAATCAAATGTTAATAATAAACACTTGAATAAATTAATATTATCAAAAATATTTATTAAAAATGTTTAGCCTAACGTCAACAGTAAAAGTGAGTGAATCTTCTAAAACGATATTTACATTTTTTTTTAATTACCTTAACAATAGTAAGCTCACCTCAACAAAAACTTGTTTTCATTCGTTGATGAAAGGCTTTCAAAATGCATTAAATATAATAAGTCATGTTTTAAAATATGTTTTTATTTCGACCATTTGTATGACGCAATTCATAAAAAAAGCAAGAAAAAAACATTCCTTTTAAATCAACGATTTTTTCAGATGATGTTAATAAGCAAGACCGACAAGTTGCCCTTTTTCTATATAAAAACTTTTCGGATCAACCAACATTGATAATATATTAGAAACTCTGGGGAAAAATGATATTTTGCGTACAATTCAGAAAAAAAGCAATCAACATGTTGAGCTAAAATCGACAATTGAATTCTCTTGAGAGAATCTCTCTTTTGTAATAGTTGAACCATCGTCAGCAATATCTTGAACAATCATCTCTGCATTGTGAGATAATTTAATTGTTTACGATTATTTGATTAACCATAAAAAAAGTAAAAATTGTTACATATTTTGAATTTCTGGTCAGGGATAGGTGTTGTTACATACTTATGTATATCGCGTGGGAATTTGTTTTATAATCATTTGAAGGTTGAGATAGTCGAGTAGATTAAGGCGCTGGTGATTGAGTGTGAAGGTAGCAGGTTCGAATCCCAGCAGTGTACCTCATATCTCTCCCTGGCATATAGCTGAGTTTGTCGAAAGATTAGCAACTGTTCTGAGTTTGTTCTGTATGTTCGTGCTCTCAAAACCAATACGGGTTTTCAAAATATATGATTAAATAAAAATAGAAGCATGCCAGATTCAAATTTTCTGCATTTGAAGCTTATTGGTGACACAAATAATCGCTAGATTCATATTATAATAAATATAGTATGACTCCAGAGACGAATCATATTTCTGATGACGTCATACTTATGTGGCGCATAAATCTGTTTATTGTATTTTTTGTTTTTAAAATGAATTCGACTTGATATACGAAGGTAATTTACATACAACATTTTTTGAAATAGTACCAAGAATAATAAATATTAATAGATTTAATTAAAATTGATTTTTTTTTTATTCTAAACGTATATATAATTCTCGTAAGCTTTTATACAATATATTCATTTTAATGATCAGTTTTGAATTCTTACATTACTTTTATAGTAAATATAATGTAGTACACGGGACCTGATCTTTCAAGATAACTTCTCTCTTAGTATAATAGTTATCTTCGTGGATGAAAGTGTTCTCCAAGACGTCTGGATATATAGAATTCTCCTAATTTTCACAAGCTGAGTAATTTCAGTTTATGTAAACTTATGTATGCTATTTCATTACTAGTCAGGTATGAGAATCCAATTTCCATGTTAATCGTTCCTCTGATCCTGCACTACATGAATCAGTAAACTAGGTTACTAATGTTTCAAAAATACTTGAAAAAGACTTTAAGACTCTCTGTCTCAAGCGATACAGACATCAATCATGTAGCATCAATTGCATATAAAGGGGGGGGGGGAGGGTTAATCATGTGTCATTGCTAAATTTCCGAAAAATACTCAAAGAAGTCACATGAGTTATTTGATCAATCAATTTTTCATACAAAGAACTTTTACATGCATTGCCCAAAGAATACAAATATATATATATTTATAATTTTTTTTAATAAAACTTACTTGCAATTAATTTGATATGACTGAAATGAACAATAAAATATTAAATTTTATAAACATATTCATATACATACAGTACAGTACAGTAGGACGCATGCATACAACTGAAATATATTTCATAAGAAATGACTCTGAGAAAGAGAGAGAGGTTCGCTAAGATAGCTGTCTGAGAGTTAGATTGATATGAGTTTGGTATGCAATAAAGGCTTCTCAATCTCAGAGAACTTTCTCATAAATGCATAGCGACATATTATATTATACGAAATGTTCACATAATACACAAAAAATTTAACAAAAGAAGAGAAATGGGGAATTACTGTTGTATTTAGTATACATAGATTCACGGAGGAAAATATTGTGGGACTTAGAAAAGCAAATTGAGTAAACTTTTTCTCATTAAAGTTTATCGTATTTATCATATTTAATAAATATTCAAGTTATGAACATGACACTTGAATACATACATAGTCATAACTTATATAATTTACAAATGTTTAATATACAATTATATAAAACTAAAAATAATATATATATAAAAATCTAATAGATAAATATTTTAAAATTTAATTATTATTATTTGTATACGTATGTATGTATAATATAAGTAACTTATTATAAAACTACATATTTTATATCAATATATAAAAAGAGTATCTATCGCATCTATCTATAACTACAAGTTTTTTTTATAGTTTTATTTTTCTCAGCTTCTTTCATTACATAACGTTCTGTCTGGGTTATTGGTTTCTTTGTTTGTTTCCTTCCTAAGTGTAATCAATTATTATTGTCCTCTCTTACGCATAAGTAACTCTTTATCTTCACATTGTTCATATTGATTTACTGTTTCAAAATGTTGCAGAACTTAGTCTTCGCATGTTTCATCCTACGTGCAACACCTCCCTTTTCAATGAATATTTTTTTATACAATGAATATTTAAATATATATATATTGTAATTATTTATATACATTTAATAATTATCACTTATATATATATAATTGAATACATATATATATATATTAAGGAAAGCATATTATATGAGTTATTAAAAATATATGTACAACATCAAAATACAAGCTTCTTTTATTGAAATTAATAGTAAATGTATGTGCAACAAATTTATTCCGTCAATATAATCAAGTACAACTATCATATTCAGGACACCAATTTATATTTTATAAGTTTCTAGAACAATTATTTTGCTTCGATTTGTTCATATTTGTATCCAATTGTATGTCAAAAAATGCTTCAAATGCATTCTTCAGATACATTAAAGGGTAATTAATTATTAAAACGTTAATGATATATCTCTTAAATTTGATAGACATTTATGAATGCTATCTGAGAAAATATACTCATCTCAACCTCGATTGTTCAACCTCAGTGAGATCTTCTCAATGTCAGTTTTATGAATACAGCGGAAAGAAGTATCCACGAGTTTGGGAAATAGGAGAAGGGGATATGTTTCACTTCTATGCATAAGACCTAATGTTTTATTCGTAAAATTATACAGTTCACATATATAAAATAAAAATCTGTTCATTCAATTTACCGTAATATATAACGAATCATTATCCACAAACAAACTTAAAATCGAATTTCAGTTCCACCAACTATTCAACCAATCTCGATTATATACTGCTCTCATTTGCGTTAGGCAAAGGTGGTAGCAAACATAACTACATTTTTATTTCTTCATTTCCTGAAAGAGTTCCCTGATTCACAAACCCTCAGCTCACAAACCCTCAGCTCCCGTGAAAGAACTGTTAATTAACACATTTTTCGCACTATGCATGATCAACAATAATCACTGTTAATAAATGTACAGATATGGGCGCTCGGGAGAATTACACTTTGTGTCCGCAATCAAACCCCTACCCTGATTATAATATATGAATTGGCAATAACGCTGCATTTACGGACAATGCAAGACATTATCTGAACATTATATATATTATATTATTCAGTAGAACGTTTAATCATTATTTTTTATACGAAATTACTTTTGATATAACCAATTAGAAAATCACGAAAATACATTCTGAAAACTAAAATAATATAAAATATGTCAAACTGGAAAGATCAATTTCAAATGAAATTGTTATTTGAAGGTTGACCGTCAAATTGTTTGTCAAACAAATGGGTTATCTCCTCGTAACATTCTATTATTTATGAATAGATTATTTTGAACCTGTGTTCTATTATTGTCATTATTTCAAGAAATTATAGTATATTACTCATTGTAATTAATTATAATAGTTTCATATTATAAATGTTTACGTACCTCGCAGATAGCATTAGCAACAACCCCAGTGGTTTCTTCACCGAGGTATCTTATCAAAACACAACCAAATAACAGATTTTAGATCCCCAAAAGTTCTAAACATCAGAGCGTAATACTTTTTAACGTATTATTTACCCCTTATTATCTCAGATACTTATTTCACTATATTTTTATCATACAACATATCATTGAAGCAAACCAGGCTTACACACATTTTCTCTCTTTCTGTTTGCTATGTTGAAAACAATTCCATAAAATAAGTCACATTTTGCAATTACATTATATTATACGGAAACATGCTACTTGACAATTGATTATTTTGAAACTTATTAGTGTGATGAGTAATAATTTTTTATTTGTTTTAATTAATTTAACAAAGAACATACAACTGACAATGTTACGAAACTTGATCATATTTACGTTATTATTTGTTTAATTAGTTATAATATTTTCTTTATCAATTATTTAATTACATAGTTATTATATTTGCATTATCGTGCATAATCCTGCCTTTCAATTCATTAGTGTTATTGTACTATGCAAATATCAAATTTTCTATCAAATACATAATGAACATTTCTGAGTTCGAATCTGCGTTTGAATCTGCGGTTAAATCTGCTGTAACGGTTACATACATAAATTAACAGAATCAGAATATCAAAAACTAAATAAAGATTTAGTACATAATATTCCTCTCATAGTAAATCATTTTCTTTTATAATGATTTAATTAATACAAAAATGAAAATTATTCCAGTTATATTAGATGTCAATTACTCTTTTGAACAAACATTAAATATAATGTTAATGATTAATTTATTTAGCACTATAATTTATTAAAAAATATATATTGATCACATTTATATAATCGACCTAACTATAGCTTATAATTGACATGCCACAGCAAGGTCATAATTTAATATCATATGCCATAAACAAAGTATACATTAGTTGACTACTTTAACAACAAAAAGAAAATCAATTCTTCATTAATGATGCAGCGCAGATTAGTTTACAACTCAATGAGATAGTTTTTTTTATATTTAAATAATACTCCCACATAAAAAACTAATACTACTGGGAACAAAGACAAATTGATTTATATTATTGCGTGGCTTAATTATTTAAACTATGAAGATAGTCAGTTTAATTCAAGAAAGAGTACTTCCTACATTTAGCAGTCGTTAATAATGCAAAACATTTAACCCAAAAATTCTGTTTATATCTCAAATTTAAAATGTAACCATTACTGGTGCTATATATAATGATTTAAAATGTAATGTAATATAATATAGAAAGAAAATTGGTTATGCATAAAACTACACTTTTTAACCATTAATTTATAAACTTTTATATACATAAAATACAACAGTAATTATAATTGATCACGAAATTAAACAATAAAGCATAGATGATGATAATGAGATAATCTACCGGTTATTATTGTAATCTACCTGTCATTATTGTAATCTACCTGTCATTATTGTAATCTACCTGTCATTATTGTAATATACCTGTCATTATTGTAATCTACCTATCATTATTGTAATCTACCTGTCATTATTGTAATCTACCTGTCATTATTGTAATCTACCTGTCATTATTGTAATCTATTTGTCATTATTGTAATCTACCTGTCATTATTGTAATCTACCTGTCATTATTGTAATCTACCTGTCATTATTGTAATCTACCTGTCATTAATGCAATCTTCTTGTAATCTAAATGAAGTCACATGTCAAAACATTGTATTGTGCACTTATTGTACTTTACACTCAACTTGTTAGTAAGTGGATGTACTTTATTTCAGTGGGGTTTACTACCCCTCGCTATCCTTTTAGTCTACGGATTATAATTTTTTATCTAGTATTTTGTAAGTTTGTCCTAATCATTTTGATTTCGCCTGATGCTGCTATGTGATGATATTGACCTAAAACAGAAAACGAATTTCTTCGGAATCTAATTTATATCCATCTGATTTGAATGAAATTTACTTCGATACTAGAATGTACCATATGCGTAATGTTTTAGAAATTGTAGCATTATTGCTTCTATTTTGAATTCTTGCTACTGTTTTTTAACTTGTGATTAGAGACCCGATTTAAAACAAATTAACACTATTGACCACCTCAAAATGTCTGCTATCAACACCAAAAAAACTCACATTCAAATTGTGAAAAATGATCTTGAAAACGAGGAATTATTTGTAGAAACATGGGTATCTTTTTTATTAGCGAAAGAGTCGAATTTAAAAACTAATAAAAATAAATTAAATCATTTGTTCTGCCTAAAAACTGGTTTATTTTCTATATGTGTTTGTCTAACATTAAGCAAACATTTGTCAAACATGGCAGCTAAACCTTAAAAAAAAGTGTCTTATTTGAGTAACACCTGTGAACCTTCATAATATATATATAAATTATTATTAAATAATTAGAAAACAATATAAATAATAGTTAGTATTAGTAACAATCGATTTTGTGCATATAATAATGTTAAACACATATATTTTAATTATATATTATTTAATTGTAAGGTTATAGACATAATTTAATATTAATAATGATTTGTTTTGTTTTTTCTCAAAAATGATCAAAAATGCGTGACTTCTGTTGAAATAGAATCAATTTTAATGTATTTCACTATTTCAATGTTGAATGATATAATTGAACCCGATTTGAAAAGAAATATATTTTCTACATCATAAAAATAGGAATATATTTGTATTGAAATATACATAAGACACCTACTGTATTTTAGATATGTGTTTATCAATATATATTGTAGCATCTAGGCTTTATCATAAACTAAATAATGTGATAGCAAGCATCTGTGCTGATACCAATTTATCAATAGGCTACATACAATAAACAAACAGAGAGTTTATTTTCATGAAATCTGTCAACGCTGCTGTGAAAATAGACAGTTCTTGAATATGAAACTTCTTACGCGATCCTTATATACTTCAGGTGCAGTTTGCACTTAATCTTGCCTCTGGCAGTTCACATATGACCCGTAGTTACCCAAATGCTTCTGTTTAATATTAACATCGTCAAGGGTAAACATTTATAAACGTACATCATGTCAATTAGCTGTATTCTACAAATCATTGAATATTTTTTATATGAATTTTCAGTTATTCCTGCCTACATTTCCGTAAAGACGACCTTGATCTAAATTAACCCTTTCTTTACGGGCGTATCATATGTTGTTACGCACATTTCATAACCTCTCAGTACGGGCGTAACAGCGTA
>JAUZND010000794.1:0-13903 GCA_034780555.1 Coelogynopora nodosa | reverse complement strand
AAAATGTTGAATTGTTTTAAATTGTTAAAATGTTGAATTGTTTTAAATTGTTAAAATGTTGAATTGTTTTAAATTGTTAAAATGTTGAATTGTTTTAAATTGTCAAGAAAGGTTTAAACCGTTCGTTATCGCATAAATTATAATATAGTAAAAAAATTGCAGAAAAATATTACATCTATAAATATATTTGTACCTTATAACACTATTCACAATATATTTTTTTGAGTATTATGTTCTTTCTCATAAATACATGTGACACATTTTTTTGTTTTTTTATTGTTTTTTATTTTTTATTTTTTATTATTTATAGAATATTATAACAAAAGTTTTAATTATGACTTGCAAATATAATGCCACATGTATCAAATAAGTCTATTGTCAGTGTGTAAATGTTTCAGTTAAAGACTCTACGCAATCTGAAGTCCTCACATTCTAATTGGGCAAAGTCTATGTCCGATAATAATCGACCAGTTCAATTACTCCATAATCGTTCAATACGAACAAATATTCAGTTTTCATATAAGGTGAGTTGAGAATGAAAGTCATAAATTCGTTACAAATAATTTATACTCATGGGAATCCATCCCAAGAAACCACATTTAGGTTTTATTTAAATTGAGTTAAATAGTTTCATTTTATTTATTTACTCTGTGATATAAGCACGTTCTTTATAATAATATTTTTCAAATTGAAAAATGTTATAGAGCTATCGACATGTAAAAAATGTATTTATTACATTTAAACTAAATAATAACTGTTCAATAAAATAAAACCATATTAAAAATCTCTGTCTGTAGACAGCACAAAAAATATTACCAAAAAGTTAACACTTAACTAACAATAAAGTTTACCAGCCGTTTGAAGTATTTATCATATATAAGAATAAACAAAATGTGCTGCAATTAATCAGTATTTTAAAAATAGAAAAAAACCAAAAAGTTTAGGACATTAGTAAATTAGTATATAAATATTTTCGTGGCATCGTTTGAATTTGTACTTGACTTTGTTATCCCTATATGAGGACTCTTTATTTAATTAGGAGACTTCTTTTGTCCTTGACTGTATCGAATATGGTAGAGGTAAATAATTTTTCATAATGGAAGAATGTTGAGATGTTTTTCAGTGAATGCCCTTCAGCGTAATGCCAGGACAACTAAATGAGTGTTTCCGTAGAAGATTGATATAGAATATTCTGTTAAGTTCCAATTGTACAAGTTGGTATGTCATGTCTTTTGTGCAACAGTTTTGATTATTTTAGGGAAAGGTAAAAAAATTACAAAAATTACAATTTGTTTTGTTGCTTGTGGTCGTGAGAATAGTTGAACCAAGTTGTTCAATGCTCTTAATTTGGAGGCCTCACTTTTAAATATCGTTTGCTACTTATTTGAAGTGTAGAGGTTAAGTAGACTTATGTGCTTGGAAAAGTTTAGATGAACAATCTTCTTATTTCAAGTTAATTACTAATTTTCTTTTTAATTTTTCTCAGGACCCCATGTGCAATCTTCAAACAGAAACATACTACTCAGGTAGGAAACATATAAGCAGTGTCTTGTTAGTTTTGTATAACAAATAGTTTCGATTTTTTTAAAACATTTTTTATATTACATGGAAAACAACATTTACTTTATGTTATTAATTAAACTATCAAAATTTAATCAATATCTCCCGTCATTATTTTAAAAAATAATCAATATTGATTTTATTAAAAATAATAATTATTAATTCCCATTTCTCTTATTTATAATTTTTTTAACTAATTTTATAATAATTGCACTCACACTAAATTGTAATTTTTAAAATGCTGAAGTTTGTACAATCATATATACGAAAAGATGATTTTTGAAACCATGCACTAAACATACCATAAATTTTGATGAATTTAATTTTGATTTAATTTTGATTCATTTTAATTTTGACACAGTAATCAACAGATTAATCCATCTGCAGATCAGTTTCGGGGTTTTGCCCCTCATAAGTACAAAGGTTAGACACAGTTATTGACAGGCAAAGATGTGTGGTCTAGTGGTAGGTGGGTTAGCTCGCAGATTGCTAGGCTACGGGTTCGATTCCTACTATATACCTACTGATGAGGGGCGAAACCCTGATACCGGTATGCAGATGCATTAACCTGGTGATTTCTGTGTCTATCAAAATTATCTTCAGCGATACTCAATCGTATCACTGCACGGAGAATATTAATTATATAATAATTTATTTTAGTTAAATATATAAAGTACAGTGAAGTACATTATCATAACTTTATAAAATTAAAATTTAAAAAATATTAGATATTTTTTATAAAATTAGTGTGGTTCATTTAGTATTTTCTTAATTAGTTACATCATTCTTATTATGAGCGTTAGTATATTTTTCTTTTCAAAATATTTGTAGTATAAATTTTATTTGAATTACGCACATATCATAAAATTAAGTTTCAAAAATGTGTTGTTTAAATTGTTTAAACAATAAAGTTATACAGGTTATTCAATATACGTTTACATATCGCTTCTTGTCGTTAAAAATATGTTAAACAAAGTTTTATATTACGAAATTCCAAAATGTGTTTATTTATTGTAAACTTAAGTAATACAAATATAGAGAATATTTTAAGAAAAGTTTAATAAATAAATTTGTAATATGAAAAATGTATAAGGATTATTTACCATTTTTATTTAAAGTTAAACGTGTCTCTGGAATCCATGATAAAACTAATTAAACATCGATATGCATATATCGCAAAAAGTGGATAAGTACTTAAAGATTTCCTTGAAGAGAAAGCTCTTTTTTAAACTATTTATGTTCCGCAAAAGTTGGGATTCTGCCATTTAGATGTAATTGGTTAAAATAAATAGAAAAAAATAATGATACTTCATAAAATTAAATCTCAAATTTATTAAAGCAAATATAAAACTATAATTTTGACATACAATCCATCGTACAATACAGAATTTTATAATATTAAGTTGATTTTATATGTAAAATGATTTATTAAAAACATCATAGTGTCATTCATTTTTGTAAAAATATATTAGCATATATTCTATAATCATGTTTAATGACTTATATTTTATAGTTATAAGATAAGTCAGAATTATTTTTTTTAATTGAATGCGCATTTATGCATTTAAAAACGTTTTATTTTTGCTGTTCTTTCTGTATTTTTGCATAAACAGCGTTTCGGTAATGTGAAATTTAGATGATTATTTGTCATTTTAAAAATAAATCTAGTTAACAGTTATATCATTTCTGTAACTGTAAGTTTTGATCAGAGGTATAATATTAGAATATATTATGAGTCGTATTTTAAATTTTTACTAAACAAAATAATTTTTTTGTAAAAGGTTGATATTTAGAAAGTGTATTTTTATCCTTTATTACTACAGTTTATCAATTTAACCATACTAAATACATTTTTTATATTTCTTAAAAGTATGATCGACTTATATGTAATGGTTTAATCTTGATATGGACAAAAAATAAATTTTGAGCAAACGAAACATATATTACATTATACATAATTAATCAAAATTGTAAACCATATGTTTGCCTATATGTAAACTGTTACATCTCTTCATACTATAATCATAAAACTGATATCGCACATCATAATAAAAATGTAATAAAATAAATAAATCATTGCTACGGCTTCTTATTCTCTTGTATGTATTATTTTTATTGTCATACCAAAACTCTCTATTATGGGATACCATCCGCATTCAAAAAATGAAGTAAAGCAAGTATCATTTCACAGAAGTTGCTCCATTGATCTTCGAATGTTTATACATTCGGTATATAAGGCACCAAATAAAAGGCTCTTAACACGTCAAGACGGATCCTTATATACTTGCATTGCAATCATTTGCCCCATACGAAATTCTTCCCTCCTTAAAATATGTTTATTATCTCGTAATAAATTTACTGCTTTATAAATTCACAGTGTACCTACATTACAATAATGAATATATGTTTTACATATTGAACGGCGCCACATATCGATACTAAACACGAAGTATAGCGTATGTCTATAAAGCAACAGACAAGTTATTCCCATCTTATTAAAATGTATGTTTATCTTTTAAATTCTTAATTTTTCTAGAAGTCCTTATGAAAGACGAGTGAGCCTATTGCTTTTTTTAATTTAATTTAATTGAAAAAGGTTTATACTGCAGCACTAGAAATTATATTATTAGTAATTTATATTATAGGTAATATATATTTTATAAAACAGTATTTTATTTTAATAACGTAATGTACCTGCACAACATATCTTTATACATTTTTCAACTTCACTAGATTTAGTTATCGGTTTATGGCTGAAATTAAAGAATATTAAAAAGATCTAATAATTATTATTTTGACTTGAAACAGCTTAGTTTATTTAAGTGAAATAATCGTTATGAATATACAGATTCGTGACATATGTACACTGTAATAATTTAGTCGCTTCAAAACATATGAAGCATTAGTTCATTAAACATCTGCATGTTTTAATTATTCTGCAAATTGGGTCATGTCCCGAAAATTATAGAGATCAAATAAAAATTATTAAAAAATACTTTATATGTCTAAAGAATATACTTTCTACGAAATAAAAATACTAAACGTGTGAATAAATCATATTTAACAACAAAAAATCACAAGAAAACGCTTTAAATAAAACAAAGATAATTATTTAATGCATATTTTCAAATATCTATTATATGTTATATAAGCCCCGATAAAAAGGACATTTTACCTAATTTATTTTGTTCATATTTTTCATCTATTTTGTAATTTACCTCATTTCCAATAGGATTAATCATTAATGCTAGATTAATGTGTTAGTATTATTATTATTTTAGGGTTAGCAGTATAGGCCGTTATATTCTTCATAGGATTACATCATGCATTCATAAAAAAAATTGTTTTGAAACACATAGAATAAACAAAAAAATGTAGTAAGTTACGTAATAAGCCTTATTTCATTTTAACCCAGAAATATATACGGATGAAAATTGGTATAGCAAGACAGTCTATGTACAGCTGCATAATATATTGAGGGAATAATTTTCGAGGAGCCCTTCAAACTTATTACCTAAGTTAAGTTATGGACAATTAGCCAGTGTTGCAATAATTTGTACCACAGCCACATAATATACAATACACACACACACATATATATGTATGATCCCGCAGCGATACATATAGTATTGCATCAGAAATCAATCTCTCTAAATAGACGCCGTTCAGCATTCAACGCTCAAGTAGTGCTCAAGTAGTGCCAATATTGACACTCCCAATTGCCAAGGCTCTAACCAAGCTGGTCAGTCAGGCGAAGGCTGATCCGTTTATACACTCACTTCATTAAAGCAACCAACCTTGCCTCTGCCTCTCTTTCAGCTAATTTCCCCAGCTCTTGACACAGCGGCGACCAGCGGGCAAAACTTTCCTCCCGAGATCGCGCTATATCGATGACTCGTTGGCCCCATTCATAACACTGATCGTATATAGTATATAACTACACTACCAGTGGCGTTGTGTTCCAAAGATCTCGTTCATTCCTGGACAGCTTTTGTTTTATTGTATCTATATATATATATATATAGAAATATATGTATTATAGAAAACTGAACTATGTGGTCAATATATCGATTGCATATCACTTTTTATTTACGCTTTCATATTTTAATATGATAAGAAAACTGATGAAATGTTTCCTGTTTCGTAATATTATAATTGTTACATATTTTTCAAATGTTAAAATTTAATATGTAGTGTTATTTTAATTATTTGATATTTAATCTTAAAATAAATTAATATATTTCCTATCTTTATTCTTTCCAAAACAAATATAATACATTTTTAATATATATGGTGTATGTTTTATATTTAGTATTAGTGTATTAATGTCGGTTCTTCTATATTGTAAATTTATATTTTAGTCAATTATTTTATTGCACGTAGCTACATTAGTACATTCTGAATGTAACTTTGGTCGATTTTATTTAAACATAAATACACATTCTATTTAGGAGCCTGAACATATACATAGTCTATATTATCACTAACCGTGCGTAAATGCTTAGTCCTTTAATACTTATAAAATTAACGCAATTAACGACTGAAATTGCTTTCAGTGCTTGCAAATACAATAGTTAAAAAGACGGCAATTTCAATAAATTAGTGAATTGTAGAATTTCAAGGATTGTTGTGAACATATATTTTTTCCTTCTTACATTTGTCTTTTAATAAATGCACTCGCATTGTAACTATATCTTTTAATGGTTTACAAATATTGATCAGTGTCATTGATTTGAAGATTTCAACAAACATTATAAATTTGACACAGTTAAAATGTATATATCAATGGACTACCGTCGGTATTGTAAAATATTGTTTTTATATATTCATTATATTTATAGAGAGAATGTTCCTACACACAATTGTTAGCTACAACATCCAATTTGGTCTATATACATACACTTCATGTCAAATGATAACACATATGTTATATTTAGGACTATATATATATACATCAATAAAGGTGTCATATATTGTTTTTGATGTACCAGTAAGGATTGCAATCAATGTAACATAATTTTTATATTATTATATATAATAAATTATTTATAAAATATTTTTCATATTTTCAATTTGTTTATGAACCTTGTAAGAATTATGTATGTATATTTAAAAATGCAAAAACCTTTGCTAAACGGAAAATTTGGCAAATTTAAAATATCAAATGTATAATATTTTATTACGTGATGGATATATGTATAATACGTAAATTATAATTTGTATTGAGATATCAATTCGTAACATCGGAACAAACTATGAGTTTACTTTTTGACTAAAATTATTCAAATTGGATTCTCGACTTTAAAAACATTGATTTATTGAATCTTTTAAAATAGTATTTTTAAAATATAACTCAAATATACTACACGTCATATATTCATAAATTTCAAAATTGCTATAATTGTATAGTAATTGTAATTTTTATTTAACAAGGTCTGTCTGAACTTCTGTGAATTGAACAAATATTTTGAATTATTATCTGACTTTCGAAATCAATATCGTAAATATAGAAGCAATACTTTGAATCTGTTCGGAATACATTTGAACCTTAAAAAACACTAATGCATTTGTTGTATAGCATATATGCCAGTGGAATTTTGTAAAATTGATTACCTTACCAAATTCTTAACTTTCTAAATATATATCAGTGATTTAAAAATATTTTAAACGTTTATATTAAATAAATAAGCATAATAATTTTCATTTTCACAACATCCTGATAAAATGCTGACGCAATCAAAGTGCAGTAAAGAATGTGAAAATTATATTAAAATTATATTTTCCTCATATTTAGAAATGTATCTATAGGTCAATAAAATATAAATAAACATATTTATTTTTCAGTTGTTTAATTTGAAAAAATCGTCCCTTGCGTGCAACACAAAATTACATATAACTTTTTAAGAGATGGTGGTGTTTTCCTATAACACTTTTCAAAGGATAATATCAAAAAAATTCAAAAATAAAAACATTAATTGTGTTTCTTTAGAAAAGGCTTCCGGCTAGAATATTTCAAGAATCTGTTTACATTGTATTGTTATATATTTTCGTCACTTCGTGCGTGTTTAATACGGTTTTTGAAAAATTCGACATTATTTTTACCTTCAATAAGTAGGTGAACAATTATTCTTACATTTGTTTAAAAAATAACGCACTGTGCATGTAAAATGATGAATAATCTAATCAAAAATAAAATAAAATGATCAACCGCTGTAATACATGAATTAATTTATGTGTCAATGTTGATATAATCACAACTTCTTTATATGTTCAATAATATTTTCTTTAATTTTACTAAATGAATATAATTTATATTACTACAAAACTTACTTCTGATTGATATTTTAATGAAAAAGTTTTTTTTTAAATCCTTACATTACAGTTAAATAAATATGAATCGAGGGTCTTAAGCAAATAATATCCGAGGAAATCCTCCCCGCATTATTTCTCTTTGTATATATTTTTAATAAAAAACAAAATCAATAATTTCATATTCCAAACTGAATCAATTTTAAGATTCGTTTCCAATTAAAATATATCATATAAGCAATATATTTACATTACGTAATGCTATATACATGATACATATATTTCATATACTTAGTTTATAGTTTATATATTATATAGTGTATATAATTCATATTAATTATTACAAATGCTTAAACATCTAATGCCTTTTGGAATTAAGAGGACAATGATATTTTGACTACATTTAAAAAAAAAAAAATTTGAGGAAAATTTATATTGAAATTTAAACCACAACATCATATTTCATGCTATGGTATTGTATATAATTTAGTAATAAAAAATCGGAATAAATAAGTATGTTAATAATTAATAAAAGTGTAAATAAAATTAAAACATTTTTTGACAGTTAAAAATAAATTAGACTAGTGAAAAATTGTTTTGTGAATATATGTATATATATATATATATATATATATAAAAAGCTCATTCATAATGTTAAGATAATATTATTACATACAAAATCCTATTCTCAATTATATATAAATTTCACGACAAATAATGTTTTAAAATTAGATTATTTTTAGAATAAATTAGAAACTTAAATAACGAAGGATGCGGAAGATTATATTGTAATCAACATGATTTCTAGTAAAACAAAAAATTATCTATACGTTTATAAGTTATTTAAATCGAATATGTCATGCTTGATTTAATTAAATGTTAAGCAAATTAAATATACAGTAATCTATGGAGGATAATATATAAAAGCAAAGTGGTGGTATAACGGTATAGAAATATACGTACTAATTAGATATTTAATAAAAATATATAAATTATGTTACATTAATTTTTAATATGAATAGTAATAATTAGATTAATTATCAAAAACTAATTAAATACAATTTTATTCAAATCCGTCGGCTTCTGAAGTCCTCCTTCTCCCTCACTTCCAGATCGCTCCATAAAATATATTTCTATCATATGGTTTTACTATATAGACCGCAGCAAACTGATCTCTATGAGTGCATAAATGAATTGTGAAATATATTTTCTACATTAAAATTGTTGGAGGAATCCTGGGCATATAGGTACATAATGGGTACCTATATATGTTATATCAATCGTGACATTATAAACTTCGGAAGCACATTATAAACTCGGAAGAGATTTTTCCCTAAAGAAAACGAGTGTAATGCCATGCATCGACTATATAGCAAAAAAAATTATAATAAAGTTGTTATAAATTATATTATAAAAATTATATTTTGAATTTTATTATGAAATTATATTATAAAAAATAAAATATTATAGAATTACAATTATTTATGGCAAATTGCGATACAGTCTACCGTATCTAATTTTTCATTTCTTATTTCTAAGAAGATAACTCCAATTTTTTTGTTTTAGGACCCAACACATTTTCATTATTGTATAAAGAGACATGAGCTCTATATTTATAAAATAGTTTCTCACTTGCGATTTCAAATCTTCCCATCTTGAATATCTCATGCGCGTATATTTTAGTGGTACCCCTAACATAATCGATTGGTCCCTTCCCATAATCAGCTTCAAAAGAAGTCTAAATGATTTAGGACTGAATAAAGTTTCGTGTTGTTACCTATGATTTATGATTCTATTATTCCGATATTGTAGAGTGGTACTGTCAGTAAGATAATAGATCATGTTAATACCGAGAGTTAACTCAATTATAATTTAGAAAAACATACTTGAGAAATCCATACAAAGTAAACAAAATAGTGTGCTCTCTCGTGGGAAAACAACTACAACGTTTAAATCTTTAAATTGTTGTAGTGTTCAAAATTCATAAGTTCTACAGGGTGCTTAATAAAGTACGCGCATTGTATTTCTTCCGGGTTACATGTATAGTTCTGAATAGTCCAACTGAAAATTTTGTTGTCTTTTTCGCCAGGTCATCTTTCAGAAATCTCAACAGTTCATATTCAACTATCACACAATGAGCATGAGTACGGGATGTTTCAACTTACTTTTATAGTATAGTTAGAAGTAGATTATTGTTGCTTTTATTGTTGATGTTATCAATCCGTTCTTTCGAATCCTTCCATCATTTCCAGTTCCTCCACTCGATGTAATATATCTTTTCTTTTTGTAATATTATACAATTTTATTTGAATTTCGCCATCAGTGTTGTTCTTCATGAATTGATCGAGTTTGAAATTTAAATACTTACGTCGATTGCAAAGTCATTTCAAGCGTAAATTTTCTCAATGATTAAAAGACAAACATTTTACAGAAAAAAAGGCTTTATTTTAAAAGTCAAATATAAATAATGTTCCAAATTTCAAGTTATATCATTAATAATCAGCTTGTAAACTCGCCTACTTTAAGATCACGACAAACAGTCACGTGACAATTAGCTATAATTATAAAAGTTGCAAAACTTTAATTTAGGTAAAGTCCCGTCAGCTTATATTCCTAAGTTTATTCATTTAAAAATTATTGAAGAATGCTAGAGGGGGGTGGAATCCGCTATATAATATAACTAAAATAACAAATTTAGAGATAGTATTGCGTACGTAACGTAAAGTTCATAATATTTTTGAGATTATATATAGTATATATTTAGTTTATATTAGTAAATTTTACAATCGATAATGCATACAGAATATACTGAATATATTTCCACACCAAATTTTAAACATTATAATATCGCTATAGATATAATAATAAAATAGTTTAATTAGTATAAATTTAGTAATGTGGTAACATTACTGATTTTGTAACCAAAAATGTGTGTGAACAAAACACAATAAATTCAAATAGTTGTAGTTACCTTCGCATAATATATTTTTTTATAAATCATATACCAGCTGTCTTCTAAAGCTGATATCACCATAATTCATAGTATCTAAATAGATTTAAATTTATTTTAAAACGTGGTAGATTACGTTACATGAAAATAGGGTTCAGGAAAAAACCTTATTTTTATTTACTATTTTTTTAATGTTAATCTCTTTAATTACACGATAGATAAGCATTCTATTTATAATAAAAGTACACATTTAATTAGTGAATATTATCTTTCGAAAATGTGTATAAATTTATATTTGAATTTAGATAAGGCTTTTACGGCTACATATTTTGCACATAAATATTTATTTTTATTCAATTACCGATAATTTTATGTATATATAGAAGTTTAAAAATTCTAAAAGAAAAAACTGTTTAAAAATTGTAAAGAAAGATGTATGATTATAATTTCAAAAGATTAGAAGTTAGTAGAAAATAAAATAGCATTAGACCATAGTTCCATGGATTGCCTCTGTACATACGGGCGGCCTCAAAAATACTTGAAAATCTATATAATTTTTTAATGTCAATACAAATTTTTCCAAAAGTCAGACGTTTGTAAACTTTTTTTACATAGTAGGCCTACTTTAAACATATGTGTAGATAAAGAAACAAAAAAGAATGCTTTGCTTGCTACTTTTTCCTGGTCATTACAGAGGATGATGTTACTAAATGTACAAATTGAAATATTTAAACCTTGAATTGTGTTTATTCAATTATTTATAGTTAAAACAAAAATATACTACACACACTTTTTTCTGAGAGAAAAATTTATATAGAGATATAGAGACATTAGAAACTTAGAAAGAATATCGAGTTTCAGTGCTGAATTAAATTCTATCGAATTCGTCCAGTCAACTGGGCAATTTGACCTTTCAGTAAATAAATTTATACCAACAAAAATAAGTTACGAGATATAATTGAGATATAAAATTCCCCTAAAAAGTTATTGTGTAAATGTTCTCTTTTTTAATAAAATTATTTTATTTTATTTATTTAAGCATAGGCCTACTATTCTTGTTTAAAATTGAGAGTAAATAAAATAGTTTTGACAAAGTTAAACATTGCGAGGTGAGTTTACTTAAGTCAAAACATATAGGTTTTTTTATTTAAAATTAATTATTTGCTACCATTTATAACAAATAGGTACATTTTACTAACAAATAATTAAGGTGATCCTAAAAATAAATAACATGCTTTGTGTAATTATTCACAAAGGCGTAGAGTAATGTTTTTTCATGTATACGATTTGACATGGATAAATAATTATCTAGAATTGCAACATATATATTTAGTCACGGATGCTAACATAATAAGAATATAATTTGTACACCATATGGATATCATAAACCAATAATAATATACTTGTTATCTAAAATGCAGTAAACTATATTTCACTACTTTCATCAGGAATTTAGGAATTGTCAATTTAAAAAATATTCTTTGATCCTAACAGCTTTAAAAGTAGGCCTACGACATAGTTAATACTATAAAATGTACAAAATTCGAGAAAGTATGGGATAAATATTAACAATCTTTTATTACTCGGTTTAAAATAAAATAAATATATACAAATTTTTTAATCACGAAAAGAAATTTTAGTATAGGACTGTGTAGATTATTTTATTAATATATTTTTTGGGAGATGTAAATACTAGTCATAATCAACAAAATAAAAATAGATAATGTACATCAATCTTAAGTAAGCCACTTATTTAATTCCATTTTATGGCATTAAGATTCTTTGCTGAAGAAAAAAAACTTTATTGTTCTTAAAAGAAACACACTGTAAAATCACTACATTTCAAGTCGTCTTACTAGAGAATTATTCAAGTTGAACAACATCTAGATGTGACGTAAAAAAGATGGTTCAATAAAGATTTAAAATGATTAATACCTCCTCGTCACTAAATCAATTGTATACTTAAGGCACTCGTATTGAAGCAAAATATTCATTATATTGGCCAATTTACTTCAACCAAAATCAAATGAGTGATTCTGAAGTATCTTACTTATACTTATAGGTACCTAGTTGACTGAATAAACGTTTAGTATGCATGTATGAAGTATATGATGAATGGTTGGGTATATGATGTATGTATACATCACTTATGCTATATATTTACAAATTAATCAAGTTTAAAATTCACTAAGAACACTAAAAGGGAAATTTTATTTTTAAAGTTAATAATTTTTTTTTAAAAAATGCAATGTAAATGTTACATGAAAAACACTTTCAAAGCTTAATGCATAACAATAAAGGATTTGTAAAACATCATGGTAGGATAATGCTTTTTATAACATATCACTTTCAATAAATAAAATAATCACTGTACTTTTCCATGTATTAATAAATTAAATATGCCATTTATTTTCAGAATTAAAAATAGTAACGGTATAATTTTAAATTATGACATTTAATGCATTAGAACATCATTTAATATTTTTGAAATTGCATATAATTAATGTTAAATTTCAGATTTAAAAAATAATGAGGATTAATTAATTTATATTGAAATTATTTAGTCATTTTTAAATCGTATTTTAATAGAAAGATCTCAAAAAACCGCATTTGTATTTTTTTATTTTAATGAAGATCATTGTATTTATTTAAACACTAAAATATTAATTTTTTAACTAATATTATGTGATTAAAACTAGATGTTAGCAGTAGTATGAGTAGTAGAGGAATTATGACATCTGATTCATGACTTATAACCCCCGAGACCCCCTAAATGTTCCGTTTAGGAGGTGATCGGAGTTTTAGTATTGATGCTGCAAACAGTGCCATGAACGCCCGTATTCGGGCACTCTCAACTACACTTGCCTATACACTTAACCTGATATCGGTTTTAATAGAACAGTTAATATTATCAAATTCCATTTCAAACGTGGTCCAGGACCGCAAAACTGGACCCGAATACGTGTTTTTCCTTATAACTCTTTAACCCTATCTGACCTGGGGGGGAGCGGAATCCGCCCCCCCTCCTATATTTTACTTCACAACTTTTTTTCTACTGTAAATTAAGTAACGAAATTTCATGAC
>JAUZND010000793.1:0-13904 GCA_034780555.1 Coelogynopora nodosa | reverse complement strand
TTTGTGAATTTATACTTGTGAATATTTGTGAATTTATACTTGTGAATATTTGTGAATTTATACTTGTGAATATTTGTGAATTTATACTTGTGAATATTTGTAAATTTATACTTGTGAATATTTGTGAATAAATAATTGAAATTTTTATTGAACGGAATTTGTTGGAGGAAAATCAATATAATTCTACTTTTTTAGTAAAATTATAGCAGGTTGTACACAGTAAACATAATGCTTTCTAAACTGTGTAATAATACAATCTGCTAGTAGATTATGAATAAACCTTTAATACTCATTAAGTATACTTAATTACAGCTTTCATTTATTAGCCGTTGTCCATTTTTATAAATAGAGAATCGTGGATTAGAATTCCTAAAGAGCCAGATTTTAAATTAAAATTAAGGATCTGAATTTTGGGAGAAAATTACACAATGAAAATGTATTAAGATAAATGGTTTCGTATATATGTCTACAGTTTCAAGAAAGAAATACTTAATTACGTAATATTTACATACTCAATTAATATTCCGTTTTGATTTAGTGACGTTTCTATTAGAATAAATTGCTATTCATAATATCTAAGTACACATTTTAGTAGGTTTAAAGTCTATATAACAGTAAATTTTATTGCATTTCGTTATATTTTATTCTACTTCATTTTTCACAATGTATACAGTAGAAAATATTATATTATAATTTTTTAAATAAGTGCCCATATTGCTTGCAGTATCTACTTAATAAATTAGTTATATCATAAACTTTATGAACTAACAAAATCTATACATATTTCTAAAAAGGTGAAATGGAAAACTTTAAACTTTTTGCAATGCAAGTTAACATTAAACTGGTGTGTACATATTGGATTTGAATGATTCAATTTGGATTACACTTTAAAATAACATGACGCTTAAAATATAAACTAAGTTGAACAATTTATACTTATGTCATGGTTGAATAAATAAAAGTGCTTTACAGGTTGAACAATATAAATTTTAAAATATTTAATTTGAACGTTATTAACAATTCAATTAATAATTTTAGAAGATTAAACATAATAATAACTATAACTTAGATGTAGCCAATAATATGATAACGAACTAATTAACACCTATTAGTGCCTACAAAATTTCTATTTAATTTTGGATCATAATAATCATAAATATGAGATCAATGTATCGGATAATAATTGGATAAATAATAATATCATATTGCTTTGTTCCTCAAATTTTTAACAGTTCAAAAGAGTAATATCTATATTTTAATAGATTTTATATGACCTTATCAACTTTTTTAAAAATATGTAAAAAAGATAGAAATTTATACATACAAGTTTAATAAAATAGACTATATAACTACTCATCTAAAAATGAAATAATACAGCAGTATAGAATTAATCTTTCTTTATGACAGTTGTCAGTCAAGATTTGTAAAACACAAGTATATGTACACAAATATACAATTACAAATGTCAATGTAATTGTCAATAAAATGTCAAATCAAAAATATTATGGTGTTGCTAGTTTACGGGATAATTAACAACCTACAATAGAATAAAATAGTTTGTCCAAAAGGTCAACTTCATATTTAACGAAATATCGCTTCGGGTTATCGTTCACTTCTATGCAAATATAGCAGCAATGAAATTCAGATCAAGTACATCAGTCTTGTCTTTGTGGCAGTGTCACAAGGTAACATTATTTAGCCACTTCTGCGGGTCATAGTCAAATGTAAACAAGCTCTTCCATCTTCTCAGAATGGAGACAGTTCTCTCTGACTTTGCTGTTGCGGTTAACGAGAATTTGCAAGGAAAAGACGTATCAGCTTCGCAACTTCGTAGAGAAGTGAACTAATATTAAGGTTCTTCTTAATGGCTAGGCTGCTATTACCTTATAATTTTGACGGGTGAAGGATTTTCCAAAAACTTGACCAGATCAGGAAGCATTTCAGTTGTCTGTAAAGAGTATCCAGATGATTGTTGTAGAAATCTACATAGCTTCGATCCAGTTTATAACCCATAGATTGATCATTCCAGTTAGCAGTTTCCAGGACCATTTGACCAGTTTCATAAGAATCACTATCGACTGTTGACCTTCTTTTTTCTCAGCAGTACGGGTCCTTCCGTACTCCTTTACCTCCTTCTAAAAATAGTCAATGGCTTAATCAGTACGAAAACCCTGCTTGGCCATCAGGATAAACACATCCAACAAAACAGTATCACTAATTGTGACATATTTTTCTTGCAACTTACTATATACGTACAGCTTCAGTAACACTGAATATTAAATTACACACCTTCGGACCAAGCACCGCACAGTAAACCATTTCATTTAACAAAAGACCCCACCAGATCGCACAACATAGACGTTTTATATATTTAATGAAATGCGTCTTTATAGACTCATTTATAAGACTTTTATAGACGGTTATAGACTAATTCCTAAGAACGGGTTCAAAAAATGATTTTGTTCGTGCTGTCCATTCCATATTGTTGTGAACAGTGCGGTTCGTAATGAGATAGTTCCTTGAATAGAATTTCAAATAATGCATGACGTTTGTGGGCGAAAAACATATGAGTTTACATAATTCGCATCCCAGACAACTTGATGACTGGGGGTTATACTGGGACCAATATGCTCCGCCGCCTCTGCAGTGTATTTAACAGCGAGTATCGCAGAAGTTAATACAACTTACAATTTTATATTAGTTTTTATTAAATGGTATTATTTCATTATTATTTCATTTGTTTCGTTTTCGTGCGACTTTAAATATATACCATTTTAATGAATGTCTGTATTGTATAGTGAATTATATACTATGTATTTACAGTTTTGTGTTAACAATTTTATGCTTTCCCTATAATGCCTTAGTGGCTAGAGTTTATAGCATAATGGTTTAGAAACAACATAATAACAAGCTGTCTGTTATTAATTCATTTGTGTTTTGCAAAACTACAGGATTATGGGCTTTTCCTGGAATCCACAATTCCATCCACCAGTTGTATAGGTCAAAATCGATGTGGGTCTTGTTGCTTTATTTATGTTGTTATATTAGACAATAAATTGCCTAAGAATATTTTATACGGTTATATTGTAAACGTATTAAAATGTCAGGTTATACCGTCTTTCAAAAATGAATTATTAACTATCCCGGTGTTTCGCGTAGTTCCTTTCCCGCAAATGAATTGACAATATATCTATATGTGTAAAAATCTCCAATAATGTTGTACTGAAAATACTGGCCCCTAAATGTAGTCATATAATTACTTTCGGGGTGTCAATTTAAATGTGTTTTTAAAATAATATAGGTATATATCCACTACACATATTTCATTATCATATTTAACTTTAAGATAAGTTTTATATATAGGCTATTTATATCAGCGGCATATTTTGTTTAAAAATGCGATTGTTTCATGAATTAAGGTATATAAAATTAATAATTCGCTAAATAAATATTGCAAAATGTAGATATTATAAAAATAAGGCTATAATATATTTAAAGATATTAAATTAAATGTGCAATGTTATGGTATCAGAAATCAAACTTACGATAAGTTTGAATATCTAGAAACATTAAACAAGGGTATAAGTTACTTTTAAATTTGTTATATACAATGTATTGTGTTCATCAGTTTTTATCGCAATACATTTTTGTTGTCTGCAATTTAAGTATAAACATCCTTTTTCTTAAATATTACATTTAGTACCTACTCCTTATTATGAATGTTTCACATGTCTATAATTGCATATAATTTTCAAAGACTCTATAATTTATAGTTATTAATATAGAGTCTTTGATATTATAGAATTATGTCATTAAACTTCCAATTAAATCGATATTGAAACATTTAATAATGGTAATATATTGAATGTCCTATTTGTTCATGAAACACAGCATCATGCATAGTATTAAAACAATTAAAAAATGTAATAAAATATTCATTTGAATACATATTGATAAATTCGAAATATATAAATATCCAAATAGAAAAAATTTATTGTAGAAATAATTTTATGGTCAATGTAAGGAGTGAAGGTGCAAATACATATATACAATGATACATTATGACGTACAACGCAAATCATAGTATTTACAGTCAATAATACAGTTTAAAATAATTTCATTACCGTAACTATTTTTAACTTTGTTTCTGCATCATTTTTGAGTAGCGTCGGTTCCCGTAGGACCCAATTAGCAATGCATACCCGAGTTTATTTAAAACGCTTATTTTAATTCAAGTTTATTTTATAGGCGTCTAACTTATTTAATTGGAGTCAAATCGACTCAACATTGTTTGATCGTTTATTACTCAAAATCTACAAAAAGCAACGATATCATTCAGAAATGTTTAGTACCTGTCTGATTATTAATGCTCCTTCGATTCCATATATTTTCGAAGAAGATAAGTCTGGAGAACTTAATACCGTAATTTATCACACAAAATGAGCTAAAACTAGAATTTTTGCGTACACATATTTAATTTTGCATGTATCAAAAATATTTAAACTTTTAGACTCGATCTTTCATTAATCACATAGGCCCTACATCCCTACATTATACTTTCTCTAAATTTGTATGGGCACTTCGAATAGCATCAGTAAGAAAAATCTGATTAAAAATATTTAAATATTTGTTTAGATTGAAAAATTGTTCAGATTAAAACATTAAATTTGAAAAAAAAACTTATTGAACTGAAATTTTCATTTATCTCTGAGACTTTCATAATTTTTTTACACATGTATGTAACTTAAAACGCATTGTTATTTTAAATATCGATTATTGCTGCAAACAATTCTTTAAAGATACTCACTGGATATAGCCATACTCCTTCATAACATATATCATATACTAGGCTATAGCTGGAAATATTATGTATTAGATATAGAGAGAATAGCTTTTGTTTTAAACGATCACATATTTACGGCGGTTATAACGATAATAATGTTGTGCGTATTGCAAAGTATTCTTTGTATGATATTCATTGTAAAGTGTACAGTTATGATTTAAACACTAATATTTTGTAAACCTGTAACAGCTCTAATCAATTGATTCACTTTTAAAAGAAGCTTACTGTTACAAAGAATTAATAGGTCAGGTCATATAATAATAACTTTTTAACGATTATAAGGCTATTTCCTATAAAAAAAAATTCTCTTAAAAATCATATGTATCAATTTAAAAACTGGAGGTAACATTCACTGATTTGAATTATTTTTGACTTTACGTGAATTCTCAATATAATCTTTCTAGCGCGAGACGTTTAAATTATATTCCATTGGAGACGATTAGGAATATTTTTAACATTATTTTACTTTAAAAAGAAGTAAATATTAACAATAACTTGTTTGGTAATAAGTCTAAAGTCAGATATTGTAAAATAATTTATGCATAACAAGTCATATTTATTAAATATCATTTTAAATAATTTAGATAAACCACCCAAAGCAAAACAAATAATGAATTTTTAAATAATTTAAATTTAAAATAAAATAAATGAATGATGTAAATTAATCTAATATATGTACAAAAATGCGTCAAATAAAAGAAATAATAAACAAATAACAAATAAATAATAATACAATCTATTGGCTGTCACTTTGTCACTTTATTTAGTCTTTCTTTTTTATAAAATGTCACTCAAAAATTCTTCCATATATTAACCATAAAACTAAATTGAATATCTTCAACTCTGTAGTTGGACTAAATATATATGCTTGCGAAGCGTATGGAGTTGTGGTCTTCTGATAAAGAATAAGAATAAACTGAAGAAAATAATTAATTTCTTCGAAAAGGTCTCATCAATAGGCAAAGAAAAACTACGCCAGAATATAAACTCAAAATACAAAAACAGATTGAAAAATTCATTAATAAAATTATTATCAATAAAGATCATCCTATACAAAATATACTTGAAAACACTGCCAATAATCACCCTGTTAAGGGAAGCGATGGACAGCGGGACATTTTTTGCCGAACATTGTCTTACAGACAATCTTTCCACCAGCCGGTAAATTCTTCTTATGTAATAACAAACTTCAAGACCTATGTTGAGGTTACTATTTAACATTATTTTTTATACTATACTCTTGTCATCTAAAATCTATTGCCTGTCACTATGTCATTTTATATGGTATTTTTTGGAAATAAAACCATTTTTTATTATAAATAAATATAAGTAATAAATAGAAAATGTGAAATATAAATATAAATATACATGAATAAAATAAAATATGATTTTTATTATTATATTCAATTAAATTCAATTATTCACATTAAAAAATCAAATTATGAAATATTAGCAAATGAGCTTATTAAAATTTATAGAATGTATTACTTGAATTTAAATAAAACAAATTGATTAAATCAATTAATGACGTAAATATACAATAACACAAAATAAAACGAAATATACTGGCGTCAAAATTTCATGATCTAGAAATCTTAGAAGATAACAAATATATTGTAAATTGTGATAAAAAATAATACAAATCATATTAATATAGATCTGCTTGATGCAGTTCGAATACATATTTTGAATAATAGGAATATGAAGATTTTTAACAAAAACAAAATATCCTACCTTGTCATTTCTAATTTGTACAATATTATTAATAAAAGATTCAATATAATGCACATTTATTGATCACTTCTTTCTTGATTTTAGGTAAGTACGATGCAGATAACAACTGGACATGTATTTCAACAGAACCCACTCTTTGTGCTCCCGTAAAAGGGGCCGTCAGTTGGTATAAACACAATGAGCAGAAGATGGTCAAGATTTCCGCAGATCGAGCTCAACTCCGAAAAGTGCTTGGGGAATTCACCCTCTCAGAGAGCGGACAACCATTTCGTGAATACGTTGTGCGACACCTGGCGTTGATGCAATGGAAACATCCAGAGCCCGACCCCAAGCTTACCGTGACAGGCCTAGACGGTTGCCTGTACCATTACATATTGCCCTCTTTCTTCACGCTCTTGTGCGAGCTGAGCAAGAGTAAGCGCGAATTCTGCGTCATTTTGCGAACATTCGGTCGCGACGGACCGCATTTCCTGTCTGCGGTGAATGCATTTATTGAAGGCAAACACCCGGATTATCCAAGGAAGGTAAAGCTCAAAATTGACCTCAATGTGCAAACCTGCTTCAGGGACCATCAGACTGGAGCTTTGAAGTACACGTACACAAACGATGACGGTGAGGAAGTTGTCTTCACACGGGAGAGAGATATTTTCGAACATTGGAACAATAGTACCGGCGTTATCGCCGTTTTGGACGATTTTGAATACTGGTGGAAGCACGATTACCACTACACTGCCGCCAAGCCTCTCTTTTTTGACAAGGCATGCCAAAAAGCACAGCACATCATGTTTGACGACAACATACGCTGCGAAGATGATGATAATATACTTAACTTGAGAGAGTTTGTGTCCGATGCCGAAACTGCTGTTAACGTGGAGCCTGAGCAAGCCTCTAGTTACGAAAATATTTATTTCGTACAAGCAGATCTACTTGATAGCACGGAAGATTCCAAATATTTCATCCGTAAAATCTGTGAATCTGAGAATGCCTTAGTTGGGGAAAACTAGTAGACGGTTATGAATTAAAAACTTCTCATTCCCGAAAAATATATTATCCCGTCTGTGATGGGAGTTGAAGGCAATCATTTAACTCTATACCTATATACTTAATAGATTGAGAAATTTTATGCATTTTTTAACAACGTCAATCTTATCCTAATTTATTCATGTTTAAAAACATATCGAAATCTTTCATTGGCAAGGTCTCTTTGCAATAATATATATTATATAAAGACATATAAATTTACATATTGATTTTAGATTATTTCAATATTTAATTGCCTATGTTAACTATGCCAAATCATAAAAAAAACTATATCAGTAATAACTTTCAAAATTCCAAGAATTATTGCACATTTTTGGCTAATTTATGCTTTAATTAGTTAATATGTATAGTTAGGGTAGATGAGCCAATTCATGTTTTTATGCGTATATTAAATCGATAACCTAAATATAAATTACAAACGGATTTTTTGCACATTAATTATGAATTAATTTTTTATGTAACCATAGATTTAAACAATAATAACAAATGTCATGATATCTAAACCAATAAATATAATAACACATGGGCGGATCCAGGGGGGGTGTCCAGGGTGTCCAGACCCCTGCCCTTTTTCCCTTCTGCCCTTTTACATGGTTTTCCATGCCCGATGCATGGTTTCAAACCTCAAAATAATTCGGGGGGCTTCGCCCCCCTAACCCCCGGACCAGGGGCGGAGCCCCTGGACCCCGCTGGGGACTTCGCCCACAGACACCCAAATTAAACCCCCCCTTAACAAAAACCTGTATCCGCCCCTGGTTACTACATGTAATATATGAGCAACAATATAATTATATATAAGCCTGCATTCATGTTTGTTACAAACATTTTCTGGGAAATGGATCTCCTGACCGGTGCCCCTTTCAGATGGACTGGACACCCACCCCTGTAAAATCCTAGATCCGCCCCTGTAACAGGTATATAAAATATTTTATATGCATGTATGCAACATACATAGGCTACTTTGAATTTAATTTTTAAATATGCCGAATCATATAGTATATGTATGTAGGTTGTATAAACAAGATAATAGCTATATGCTACTTTACTCCGATAGCAGCAACATGGTTGTCATGTAAACAATTGTAAACAAAGTAATCCAATCAAATTAAATTACTTTTATTGTATCGTGGTACTTATCGGATTGCCGTCATTACCTAATTAATATAAGTGTCCCTTCAATTATCTGTAAACTTATTTATTTGCTTACTATATCTATCTGTAATCTACTATTCTTTTATAATAATGAGATTACGAAATTAATAACTGCATTAGGCCGACCTGGAAATATATCTACGACTCAAATTGCTCTAATCTTTTCTCACATATCGAATAATTCTTATATTAATAGAACTTTAATAGTTTGGTACCACCTTTAGTAGTAGTCTAAATATATACAATTAATATTTATTAAATAAGAAAAATAAGATGAAAAATGCCTTATGGTTTATAATGCTAAATGTGATAAAATCAAGTAAATAGACGGATTCGAAATGTTGGTGTATTTTATAGTAAGTAATATTATGTTTGCATTAATAGTGTTTTGGAACTCAATTAATGATTCCAATAATAGCTGCGTAAATTGAAAGTATTGCTGAAACTTAGATAATATGACATAACATATCTGAGTCATAAAATTCATGAAAACAAAAAAAGTAAGAACGAAATTTATAATTCACAAAACCATAGAAATCAATTCCACATAAGCTGTACACATTTTATGGTTTTTAGATTCATTTTTCCTATCATTTTCCATTTCATAGTAATATTTTTGTATTTGATTCCTTGCATATTATTTTTCAAAAATAGACCACAGGGATGTCTATCGTTTTTAGTAATTTGTTGGATTCATGTGTTTTTATATGCTGATTTCAAAATATATACTGGGTAAAATTCAATGTTAATAAAAAAATAATTATTTTGAAAAACTATATACAAGAAAATGATGTAATACATAATTAATATAATACTTTCAAAGATTCATAGTAAAACATAAATATTTAATGACTTACTATGTTTGACACATGGGGCGATGATCCCTGTGAGTTTGGGGATCCTCAATCTTCATTTTCAATATGTAATGCATTTTAATCCACAAATACATCATATATTCAAAACAATCCGATTGCCCTTCTCAAAATTAGTTGGAGGGCATGCGAGAACCTTTGAAATTTCTGGATTTGCAACTGCATGTTTTATTGTAAAACGAATTTATTTTAAATGAAAAACAATTCTTATTGTTAAGTTAAATAATGTAAAATAACAAAATGTTTAATTCTTTAATTATAAATAATGTTTATTATTAATACACGAATCATATAATAAAAATATTTCAGCACTTGAATCTAGACCATGTTACTAATATTCTATGAATAATACTGTATGTTTAATGAGGGGTACTTTCTTCTATGCACCGCACTGTTGACTTGTGTCTTATACACTTTATTCAACATTAGTATGATATTTCACCATGCCGCCGTTATTGCATGATTGTCAGAAATGAGCAACGTTTATTTATCATGTCAGCAAAAATACAGTACGTGATTACCTTCCTAATTCAACGCTTTCTAAACATTTTGAATATTATGTCAACAGTCTTGTCTACTATAATGTATAATACACTAGGCGCGATTCCAGAGGTGTCGATGGTATAATTTGTAAAACCTGTTTCATGAATAATTAAACAAAAAATTAAAAGATTTATCCGGATAATCTTATTTTCGTCATAATTTCATGTTATTGTTCTAGATTTCTGGCGCTTTGTCTGAAATTTGTAGAACTGCGCACATCCTTTTTTGAAAAATGCTGGAATCGCGTCTGTACAGTGTACACGGACTGTCTACCTTCACATACCAGTGCTTCTTTCTGTCACATAGTCACGAATATTGAGATATTAAATCTTACTCCTTTGTACAATTATTACATGACAATAAAATATAAAACATTTATTAAATATTTTAACTTGTATTATTTTTAGGCAAATTTCGATAGTTGTTCATAAATTCAGACCGCTTTTATTTCCTTTATTTAATCACTCTCTCTACAAAAATATGTTTTAAAACGCATATATATCGTACGTAGAGTAAATAAAAAAGTTTACATGTAACAGTTGATTAAATATATGTTTAATTTTTGATATAATTCAAAAGTAGTAGAAGTGATGTACACGTTAGCGCAAAATTCAGGAAACATATATTTTAAGATAAGAATTATATATATATGGTACACACAACTGAAGGTTATGATAAAAAATTTAAACTAACTAATGTTATGAATTTTGATGCAAGAATAATGTTCACTGTGTACTCTGTTATTTCAAGACCAAGTGTAAACATGCTTCTTCCAATAAACAGTAATGTTATGGAGGACTGCACTTCGAATCCAATACATGCTTGTTCGATACGTTTCACTAAGTGTTCCTCATCTCTGAATAGACTTTACATGTCCCTAGTTTAAGTCGTTGTGCTCTTTGAAGCACTTTTTATAATGTTTTGTATTAATTTATACATATATATAGTCGTATATATTTTATTATATACTCTGGCATTTGCGCCCATCTGTACACGATTTTTCAAATTCTTTTTGATAAAGACTCTGTATTACCGATATTTATTTTTAAAATGTAAAATATTTTTAAGGAGCACAAAGCAAATGTAAATGTAATACAAAATATAAAAGATAATCATTAATAATAATTAATATAGAACAAATTATTACAAATACAAATCGAATAATATATATATTAACAAGGTTTGAATGGTCTTTTTTCATTACATCTTGTATAAACCTAAAAATTTTGATAGAGGATAAATTATTTAAGTTAAATCTTAATAACAGAGCCTGTACAAACAGCGGAGAGACAGAGCACTACCGGTTTCGAGCTATTCAGCTCTCATCGGGTACCCGAGTCTCTCTACTGATGACTGGAATGCAAGTAGTACAATTATTAAAAACCCAAACAAATCGTCAAAAAAAGCAATTTGAATAGTATAATATTGAAATATTTCACAATCATTTGATTCGAAGATCTATATTTTACTTTTTTATACACATTTAACATTTTCTCGCAAAAAGAAAATATAAAATATTTACATTTACATTTTTCTAAAACTAAGAGACCGCCTGCAATCTAATTGCGAAATAAAATCGAATGAATTTATTGTTATAACTATTTTAAAGTGTTCAAACAATCGATGTGATGCAACATAAAAAAGGGTATAAAACTTTCGAATATGTAAAAATACATTGTATGTATAATGTATATAACACAATAATCAGATTTATACAGTACTTAGAAATGCACAACATAAAAGTCACACTTTTTGTTTATATATGAAAAAATCCATAATATATGAAAAACAAACATATTTTACATACTAGCAATATTTAAATTGGTTTTATTGATTAGGCCTAAAGTTGACCAAGCATTCAACTTCAAACCAAAAGCCATGTAGATTGTCATTTGAAATATTCTTCTGTGAATAAGAAATGGTAACCACTACAAATTAGAGCAGCTGATTTGGGAATTAGCAATAAATAGTCCAGATCATATAGGAGAACAAATACTTTTTTCCAAAAAAAGGACACATTTTAATTTTTCGACTGAAACTTTTCAAAATGTGCCACAAGTTAGATATGGTTTCTTATTTTATACTTTTATAAAAAGAATAATTTCATTTATATAGTATGTCATTTATTATAGGCCTATTTATGATTCCAATAAATAAAAATGTCTAAATTAAAAAAAGTATTTTGAAATCAATAGTATTTTTGCCTTGTAAAAGAATGCCACATTTTGATATAAATTAAGTTTACTCTTTAACCCGTAAATGGTGCACTTGATCATTTTTGATCACCCTAATCTTTTTAGTAATACAGCACTTAATCTAATGTATCTATGAAATTGAAATGTTGGGACCTCTTCTATTAGGACGTCTGTGATAGATATTAAATACATTATGATGCCTAACCATATGATCCCTTGACCATATAGCGATTGAAACAAAAACATTAGACTGTGTAGCTGTTGAGTTCAATATATGTTACTTTGCTAATACCAATATAGATATATACAATAAAATATTTTGACATTATTAAATAGTTTTACTTGTGTATTGTAGTTTAACGAAGAGTAGGTACTATATTTAGTGGAAACATATACTAAACAGATGTGATTTGTACACAAAAAACATGGTTACAAAATACAAAAGTTACTTACATGCAATACCAGAAAAATAGCCCAAAGTAACACACATTCATTACATACCACGCTTGAGTGAGGTTTACAAACACCCCTGTGACACAGTTGACACTGAATAGTAGATAATTTTTTATTTCGGCACATATGACATCGTTGTCTACCTCCTTTATGTTGAGCTCCAGCAATGAGAGCCACAGCTGGCTCGACTGTTGCTGCTGGAAGTATGCCACTCAGTTTGATAACATCTTTCACAGAAAAAGGAGACTTGGGGTACGGCAAATCTACGGCTAACATGAGGCTGAAGTGGTGTCGACGACAGGTCACAAATGAACAGACGACGCATGTGTTTGACTTCATTCTGGTATTCTGGATGTAAACTTATTATTTTAGACTGACACACCTCGACTATTGCAGATGTTATCACACAACGAATTTACTTTACGAATATACTTTGGTATCCAAGTATATATCTTAATTTGCTTGAGTGGGATGAGGAAAATGAAAGCCATCCAGTAAGAGTGCTCAGAGCTTCGGGTAAATTATCATCGGAAACACCTGGGAAGGTGATTAACTTACTGGCTCTTAAAGATTCAGCTATTATGTATCTAATTTGTTAAGCATATTGTTTCACTCACTCTGACTAATTGTCTAGCAATCCCATTCGATAATACATCAAAGTAGTATAGGAAGAGTCGATTCGAGCATACTTATAAATAGATCATAACCCCTCTCCCTATAAAATTATAAAAAAACGAATACTCGATTCTGATTAGTCCGATCAAAGACGCAATACATACGATTTATTCCAGAGGTTGAGGATAATATGCAACCTATTGACTTTTTCGATGCTGCTACTACGCTGATTGATTCTACAGTATCTCAGCTATTGGCTTCAACTCGAGATGAATGTAAAGTGCACCCGATTCTATTGCTCAAAACTGCTCACCTGGATTCAGACGGTGAAGTCATCCAGTTGAAAAATTCATTGTTTTCCCTCTACGCTAGTGTTCTCACTTTGGTATCCAAGTATATATCTTAATTTGCTTGAGTGGGATGAGGAAAATGAAAGCCATCCAGTAAGAGTGCTCA
>JAUZND010000792.1:0-13905 GCA_034780555.1 Coelogynopora nodosa | reverse complement strand
GGTCAAGGTCAATGTCACGGGGGGGGGGTGTGAGTCATCAAAAAAAATAAAAAATGCGTGAGCGGAGGGGGGGGGGTTATGCAGAAAGAGATGTTCCATACTACTACTAAAAGAATATGTGCGGAAACAAATGCTTGAAAAATAAGATAAAAAATTGACGTTGTCAGGAATGCAAATATATTCGTGTTTCCATTTGACTAATTTTAGGTGAATTATTTGGAGACTTTTAGAACTTCTACAATGTTCCATATTTTAATTTAGTCATATAAATAATACGACACAGCTAAAGGCTATAATATATTAATCAAATGAAATATAAATATTTAATGAAAATGCATAAAATTTGTATAAATAATGCCACTATTTATCACGAGACAATTATTTTTATGAGATATCATATTTCAAAATTTCAGATCGTATGGATAATTTTCAATGTTATTGAATTTAAAAAAGGTAAAAGGATAATTGTAAAAATGTAAAATTTTGATAAATTTAATGTAATGGTAAGATTTTGTAAATATAAAAATTCGTAAATTCCATAAAAACGTTTGCCCCATTTTGAACATATATTTGGTACTGAAGTATTTATTAATAGTGGACAAATCCATAATAGCAATGGTGTATACCCGGCAAAATTAAAATGTATATATTCGTATTATAATCGTAGATGACCATCATTTTGATGATGTTTAGTATAAAATGTTATCAACATTATAGATCAGGTCGTCTCAGCGACTGAAACTAAATATATATATTTTTAAATTAGTCAAATATATTTTTTACTGTAAATATTACATTAAATTATAAAATTCATATTTATAATTATAAAAATTATATTAAATATTTTTTACTGTACTATTTACAAAATGGAAAACAGATATTATATTAAATTATTCGGCAAAACACAAATATGACACTCAAGATTTGCCATCATAGCCATACTAAAATATGGGATAAAAATAATCAGGCAGAATAAGGGGTGCAGGGGTTCAGGGACGCAGCCCCTATTTTGGTGGTTAGTTGGGCTAAATCCCCTGAAAATTGTGCTAATTGTATTTATTTACTAAATGAAATATTTTTTTATATTTATTTGATCGGCGGATATACAAGAACAAATTTATAGTAGCTACAGACTCAATGCAAGCAAAGCGCAAATTTTTTATAATAATAAATCAAAGAGTATAAAAATAACTCTAACATTTATCACCCTTCATATCTTTTAAATACTGGACAGTAGGTTAATTTTCCGGGACGTATATTGGGACAGCCTCGAAATCCGCGTGTCCTGAAAAATGCATGACAGTTGGCAGGTCTGGTGACTAAACAATAAAATCACGCGTTAAGGCGTATCACAATGTAATTTTAATAATTTCATGTTTACAATCAATTAAAGAAATCTATTTAATCAAATTTACAAGCCCGTTAAATAAATTCAGCAAATGAATTAAAGAAATGACAAAGTTATAACATATAGCATATTATATAACCAATATAAGTCAAATATTGTTACAAAACTTACAAATTTAACTAATTAAAGCACAATATAGACAGATATCTATTCATATATTTGGTCCCCACAAAATAAAATATATTTACAACATTTTAAAAATCACTTCTATTACATAGATGAGTAAGAGTATTAATGTTATCATAAACAACTTTTGTAAACCAAGTAAGTCAACGTCAAATACCATACAAAATTATATGAGAAACATTCACAATGTAAGGCTCATTACTATACAATAATATAATTCCTTCAAAAAAGAAATAGACAAATACAGTATGTATTATGTAACAAATTACAGTAATAAAGAAATAAAAATGCATGGACTATATAAATATTCAGTTTTCATAATACGGACGGTCGTTTTCTAATACTCAAATAGAGTACTCATGGTGCCTGTTAAAAACTACTTCACACATCTTGAAACTGGTTTTATTATTACAAAACGCATTTTAAGTAAAGAAATATAAATATTTTTACAAATTCACAACACAAATTGATATACAGTTTTGGTCAACACAATCTACTTGTGATATATACAAGTATATCAAACAGGTATATCAAACAATCATAAAAGGTGCAATATTGATAACATATACAAAATGCTATAAATAATCCATAGTATAGTTACTGTATTTACACAACAAAAGAATGCTTTGAATAAATATCATGTCTATATTATTATGGTTTGGCACACAACGTAAGAATGTAACAGCTGTGACGTCAGCTATAACCATAAAGTTGAAAATGATTGTCTTATCATTCTAATTTAGCAC
The DNA here is from genome assembly GCA_034780555.1 of Coelogynopora nodosa. Lineage (NCBI taxonomy): Eukaryota > Metazoa > Platyhelminthes > Proseriata > Coelogynoporidae > Coelogynopora > Coelogynopora nodosa. The sequence goes on along the minus strand of JAUZND010000792.1, from coordinate 11,625 downwards.
TATTACAAGGAATTATATCAAAATATACATTATTGTAAAATATAGCAAAAATGGGTAGTCAAAATTTAAAATGTATTAATGGAAAAACAACTCCGACTGTTTTGAAAAATGGACTCTGATAATATGTTTCACATACAATAGAAAAGTTATTAATGTCTTCATTAAAAATTATTAATATTTATTTCAAATATATAGCACAATTATAATTTATTATAACACTATTATGGACTAATTAAGAAACTCAAAACACCCGAGAAAAGTTCGGATCAAGTGAAACTAAAAAATTATCTGTAAGGCAAAAATATCCATATTAGAACAGCCGTGGAAAGTTAAAAGTTTCGAAAAATAACAACACCAATATTAAAGCAGGTTATAGTATATGGTTTTTACAATATATAGAAAAAAAGAATGAAAAAATTACAAAAACAACAAAATACAATTATTATAGGTTTCTTATCATTTTTTAAATATTGCACAATAAAATACGTCAAAAGTATTCGTAGAACAACGACTTCTTGCTATGTTTATAGTTTAAAGTAAAAGTGTACATCAGAACAACAGACAACCCTACCATAAAAGTATCTCAAGAGACGGAGAATAGTAAATAAGAAATGAATAATAATTGATTATTCATTGATAAATGATTGCTTGCAGTTCAATAATATCTAAAATAGAATAAAAAATGCAATTAGTACATGTAGGTTGCTTGAAAAATATAATTCTGGCTAAATAGCTATAGTTATTATAAATAATAATAAATAAATATGATTCAGTTATAATTATGCATGGTGGATATATAAACCATGAATAATTAAGATTTCATAAAAAACAACACTTGATTTTGAATATTTTAATAAAACTATGTGAAGTATTAATTATAATAGACAAAGGATATATTTGTGAACGCTGTCAAATGTATTTAATGGCATCGTGTGAATGTTATAAAATGTTAAATAAATAGATTTTAACTGTTAAAAGTGCACAATATGCTGACATATAATATCTCCTAGTTATTGCTAAACCTAATTTACCTTTATAATTATCTATCTAACTAACTCAGTGAATTTTATTACTATGAATTCTTAATTTTTACAAGCGGTCAGAGATGCGTTATCTAGTTAAGCTGCTTCATGATGACGATGGGTGATCACTCATTGCTGAGTATGATCTAGCCTTTTAAAGATATTCAATTGTCTGTTATAGGTCCGGAAATTGCTGTATAGGCTGATTCTGGACCTGTAAACGTCAGCAAAATCCGGACAGGTGTTTCCAGCTGGCACAGAGGAGTAAGGAGTGCAAAATGGACGTTTTGACGGGCCTTCCAAATCTGACGCTTATCCTTTTCTGTTTTACGGCGAACGACTTTGAAGTATCTTGAAACTTCCAACACAGTGTTTCCCAGGTGCTGGTGTTGATGACACACTTCTCCAGGTGAGACTTCGAGGTGTCTTTGAACCTCTTCATCTATCCTCCTGACGATCTCATGTGGGATACATGATCCGTCCAGCGCAGCTGACAGTGGATAATCATTGCTTCAATGCTGGTAAGGTAGTTTATTACCCTGCAAGAATGCTAATATTTCGGCACCTGTCTTCCCAAATGATTTTGAGAAACCTATCAGATGTCTCATGTACATTGTCTAAGCTTCAGTCCCAAAGAGAAGAGATTGAATAATTATAGTTTGGTAACAAGGAGATTTGTTTCCACTTGAATGTCCCGATGGTCAAACACTCTGATGGTCAAATGCAGCGCTAGCAGAACTGGTTACTGTGAGATCGGCTTAGGCAGAGATGTCTTCCAAGGTAAGGAAAATTATTTACATTATAATTTTCACAGAGAAAGCTTTAACTCTGTGGATTGGAGCGGGGTGATAAACTACTTTGGTTTTCTTAATATTGAGCTTGAGATTAAGTTGTTGATATGCGCAGTCGGAAACATTCAACATCGATTAAAGATACGTTTCTGAGAGGGCATAAACTTCATTATTGTCTGCGACGTAGGCCTACTGAAACTTCATAATTTTTCATCTCAATCTGGTCAGTTTGAATAAACTGCCACCAGGACCTGTACACAATTTCCGAACAAGTAGGAAGATTGTTATCAACCAGGTGGAGGACGGTGGCGACTAAAATAGTGAAAAGGGTAGAGGAAATAACACATCCCTGTTTCACTCCAATCACTCGTTTTAAAAAATTCGATATGAGAGCCACTACTGCTCAAGACAGTTACTTTCATATAATCGTGAGTACGCCTCATTATGTTGATCTCTTTTACTGGACTTTCGATTCAAGATAAAGTAATCCATAAAGAATGTCGATTTACTGAGTCAGAAGTTTTGGTAAGCGTAATGAACACCTCATGTAAAGATGTTTATTTTGTTGTCCGCACTTTTTCTGTAACTTTCGGACTGTAACATAAAGATAGTATTGCTGAATTGCAGGACCTTTTTCGCGAAGATAAGGAAACGACTGGGGAGAATTGGGGATAGAAACTTCCCTGCTTCATGTAGTATGATTATAGGTCTATCGAGCCATTTAAGTTAACTTAAAAAATGATACCATTTTATTAAGAAGAAACATGTCCATTTAATATTTATAGTAATATTAAAATTACACTCAATACAACAAATCTGACTGTATGGACTAAGTCATCATCTGGAACAAAAATATGAAACCAGTAATTGAGGCTAAGCCCCAAAAGCAGGTTCCCTCAGAATAAAAATTCCAGCAATTCTTCCGTCAATATAGTGGGAGGTCTTGGAAACCATATACATTATAAGTGGGGTTTAAACGTCAAAAAGATTAGGTCTGTGTAAATACATGTTAAATAAAAGCATATATAATAACAAACCTGAAAAATTATCATTCAAGGAACGTATCAAAATTATGATAGGTACTCTTAGGACAAAAATAGTTTTGATCATGTCTCTGGGTCCTATTGAAAATTAAATTGAGAATTTCGCTTTATTTGACTATTCAACAAATGTGGTATTATACATTCTTTCATTTGCAATGTATATGCATGAGTGTAGATAGAGGTTTAAACCCCATTGGTGGTTATTAATACCTTCTACTGTTTTTTAGCAGAATGATGGAGAAACCTGAAGTTGGCGCTTAATTTTAGCTATATTTGTTTAGTGAATTTAGTGTATTATTTATATTTGAAATAAATGGAAAAAACAGTTTCCGTTCATAAGTAACCTGTCATTCTATCTTACTTTAGAATATATACGACAAAAATTAATAATTATAAGGATTAAGTTATTTAAAAAATGGCAATAAACCATATACATTATATTTAAGGCCGAAGATTTCCTATATGAAGGATGCTAATCTCGCAATCGTTTGAATATATTGATTATATTTAACTGCAATTTGTCAGTTTATTGGTCCGCCTTTTCATACAATTTCACAATTTTGATTAGAATATAATTATTTAATCTACAGGGTGGATATAATATTATATTATCCCAAGACCCGTTTGTACATTACAAATTAATTAAAAAGTAAATAATAACACTTTAACTAAATAATTTGTTACAACAGAAGCGATCGTTTTAAGAGACCTCTAAGATTTGTCTCAGTAATACTGATGGTTTTTTTAAATTTTTGTTAACTATTTCTGCAATCAATTAAAGATAGGTAGTGTGTTAAAATGAGATTTTAACTGTTTTGTAACAAAATCATGCAATTTATATTTTTAACTAATAACTGTCAAATAATTCCAACAGTTAGAAAATATAATATTAATACAATTAAATTAGTTGGACATGTAAATTGATCATGTCGAATTTCCAACGAATACACAATTTATTGTTACAAAACTTTATCAATAAATTAATTTGTTCATTAATTATAGGTGGAACAAATTGAGTGTATAGATTAAACAAAGTGTCTCTGATGGATTGGGTGTGCAACAAGCAAATCGAAAAATGTGTTTGATAGATATAAAAAAACATAATAATTTATATATTATATTAAGTAAACATTTAAAAATGTCGATAAAAATATATAGTTAACGGGTGTACCGAGAATTCCTGGAGGGAAATATAGCAGTTTATTTTCATTTATTCTTGCAATGGGAGAGTTAATACTTTATTAATGATTACTTTTCGCCATAATGTTCCTTATTTGAGCTAGCTGTTTCTATTATTTTTTATTTTATAAGCATTTATTGTTTTTAATACTAGGTACCACCACCATAAATGTTTTGAAAACAATACTTCGGGTACCTTGATAATGATTTTTTCATTGATCTTTAGAACAATTATTTTAACACTGCAATCTGTTTATGGTGTGGAATTTGCCTGTTTTTAGACTACTACGTATTTAGGAATCTATTGGAAAAATGATCCGCCAAGTCAAACTGTCACAAACAGTAGGTACACCCACAAACTGTGGGTACACCATAGAACAGGGAGTTTCTTTTGATCAACCCTTAAAAGAACAATGAGAATGAATTATTAACAAACCTCTAATAAGAGTTATTCTGCACTGTGACTTCTGAAAACCTTTCACATAATATAATTTTTTGTTGTTGATATTATGAATAGGCCTATCACATCATAATAATGGATATAGTTCAATGACATAAGTTGTAAGAAAGATTTCCAGCACTCTTCTTGCTCTTTGTCTTATGTGGAATAGTCCTTAATTTTAAATTATTAGAGTTCACACAGACATCTTTAACAGAGACAGCAGTGCGATGATACACAATGACCAAAACCATTTTATAAAATATAACTGGAACAAAAATATATATATTGTTATGTTCGGGGAGCGAGCAAAAGATTTTACTTTTTTTATTTAGTAAAATATTTATTATAATATTTATTTCAGTAAAATTCTGAATTTTTAAATTTCTTTAGTTTTTCCTGAGATTAAATATAAATACAAAAAAAATTCTGAATTTTCTCTGCGTCTGTCCGAAATTTTTAACCGCCATAAAATAAAATAAAAACTATAACTTTATTTTTGTTGTCATTGAGACATAGGAACTACCAATATATAAAATGTGCAATTGATTTTTATAATATACTTTTATACACGAATCATAACTATTGTCGGTTTTTATGTTTTAGACATTTTTCGAATAGATTTGTGTTCCAAAATGTTCTATAGTTACTAAGTGTTATATTTGTTTACATATGTTATTTAGTCAATATCAAATGTGTGATTTGTGTATCGAGTAAACGCTTAAGATCGTGATTTTCCGATTGTGTTCTCAAGTGAAGCTCCTCCTACCTTAGCAATCGAAATGAAGTTGTGCGTATTGAAAACTATATCTTCGATGTGTTGAACTCTCAAATGGTGTTTCTATCTGTTTTCTCACCGTTTTAAAATATTAATGGCTCAGATGTATAAGCAATCTTATTCGCTTTCGCCGATTGGTTTGAATAAATTAAAACTTAAGTTCAGTTAACCTATTTAAAACTGAATTTTTTCTTTGTGGTTTTAAGTTAAATTTTCAGATGTCTGCAATTCTTCACTTCCATATCTGAGCTGACGAAATATGCCCATCCACTAAGGTCAACTGTTTAGGTGGTATTCCTGGATCTATTTCAGACGACACACACATTCGTAATTTCTTAAGATCTCTACACAAGATTCGTGATTAAATTGATGAAAAAGATCTTTTATGGTGGTTAATGCCTTTATTCATTACCTATCATTGCACCCAAGAAACTACTCTGATCTATCTTCCATTGTTGATTCGCTGGTAACAGAATTCTTTCTGCCTTACATCACTTAGACCAACATCAGGCGATCAGACTTTATCAGCCTAAGTCTCAATTAGTTAAATATGGCTGAGCTTTCTCACTACAGGAGCCCGTTTCATGTTGAAAATACGTATCATAAGTTTTCGATGTGAAACAGGCTCCAGTTCTGGAATTGGTTTTCTATTGCCTGATATATACCTATATTTGTTTCTTTGTGTTTTTGTTTTCCGATTTATTTTATTTTTATTTTCTCGTGTATCTTTACTTATGTTTCCGTCTGTTTATCTTTCTTCGAATTTTTTTTTTAGTTAGTTGAAGTTGTTTTGTGGCTAAATAAAAAAACACATTATACTTATGCTTGTTTTCCCAACGTAGCGAGATTTACATTATAATAGACTTACATGTTATTATTTACATTGAATTCTTAGAAGTAAAAGTAGTGCCATACTGGTCTAATTTTCCATCCATTTGAATATTTCGTTGGAAAATGACAAATAATTTATTACTTAGTTATGTTGTGTGCTATTTATTGAGATGTTTTGACCATGTATACGTTAATACTATCTAAAATCTGCATATTATAAGAGTGGTTTTATTGTAATTATGGTAAACATATGTGTGTATTTCTAATTATTTGAGAGTAATTACAAAATCATAAAGCGTCATATATTTTAGTTTTACGTCGTGCTCATATTAGTTATTTACACATCTAGTGCGCAATATAATGTAAAAAATGAACGCACGACATATTATGTAGAGTTCACAGGCTATAGGCTTATTAATACAGGCTTATAAAAGCAAGCATTTTCAAAATGTTTAAAACAGTGCAATAATGACATGAATGACATTATTGCATTGTAGTGTATAAACTGGAAATATCAGTAATTCTTAGTTCGTCAGAATAGAAAGATGGCCCGTGTGTTCATGATTAGCGCTAGATGTTAACAGAAGAAGGAGGAGAGTAGACCTAAACATCATAGACATTATTCAGAAGCATTTATTGCAATTAATATATTATTATAATATATTATTTATTGATTTGCAATTTGGGAATTGTTGAGGATATAAAGGATAATGTTAGTATATTGTATATTACAGAAAACAAACATGCCGCTATCAAATCAATATACTTTCAGAGTTGACCGAATATTGAACACTTTGCAGTCTGTACTGAACCATTTTGTTAACTACCGCTACCTATAAATAATTTATTATTTTCGCTTGTGTTTAGTTCAATATTTGTCATGGTGTAATTATTCGATAATATTTTTAACACGAGCTATACAATTTATATTATTTGTATAAATGTAATTCTCAAAGTTATCAACAGCAATACCGACTATGTTTATTGTTTACTATCATAATGCTAGGCGGCAGTGACTCATTTTTTTTATCAACGCATATATAGGTATTAACCGGGTGTACTATAAATAAATATACTTACATAATATAACCATATCGTATTCTACATTATGTCCCTAAATTGTTAAAAACATGATAGGTTACACATAGTATTACATGAGAAAACAAGACCCCTGTCTTATCTTCAAGTATAAGTCAAGTAGTTCACATACCAGTAGGATTTGATTCACGGTCCTCGGTCTGCAGTCGACTAGACTTTCGTTGCAGATAATGGTTATTGCAGCCGACGGGCTGTGGAGTGGTGTCAGCTGCTGTAAGATCAATCACACTAATTACATGAAGAAAGTAATAGCTAATAAACAAGACTAATTAATGACGTTATAAGAAAACAATGACGTACAATAACCGGCTTGCTCATCAGACTTAAGAGCATTTAAGTTAGTGTTTTGTTTGCAAATATACGATCATTTTTTAATAAACGGAAGAATTATCAATTTCTCATGGTATTAGATTGCAAACTGACATACATTATAGTTAGTATGCACAATAATAACAATATTTTACCAAAATATCGTAAACATTTCACAATACGATTATTTGCTATAATTTTTGTTAAAATATTTTGGTAAAACGAAATCAATTGTAATACGTTTTACACTATTTTGAACTACTGTATAAGAAAAGTTATTAACTAACTGTATGTCTAATAGACTAGGATACATGGATTTTTAGTTAAAAAATTCATTCAATTTCGCCCGGATTTTTAAAATTGCGAATTTGACGGATAGGCACTTAATGTGACCAAAATAGTAAGAAGATGTAACTCCATAACTCAGTAACTCCGCACTCAAGTATTATTCATACGGTCAAAATAAGTAGAATATACAAAAACTCGATATAGTCGATAACATTATTAAATTTACCAATCGAAGCAAAATTAATTTACAGTATAGTTAAATAATTTTCATATAATTTTTTTGTTCTTAATGTAAGATTAATCATGTACCAGAATTGATTTTCTTTCGTATTTTGGTAATAAGGTATGAACAATATCAAACACAACGTATGTGGGTGGGAGACAAGAAAAAAGGTGTGTGTTGTGTCCATCAGTGCATTCGCCGTTCCCTGATGATCTTGATGACCATCTTACACCACTTCTCTCGATCGAATGTCATCCTATGTTGTTCACCCAAAAGAGTTCCGTCCTAAAGTTGCCTTAATACCGCCAGTTCATCGACATCTAGGTCGTTCAGGTCCGCCACGACCATTTATCTTTCCTTCCAGAAATGCTTACTCGATATTGTCACTGTCACGTCGACAGATGTGGTCAAACATGTCATCTTTCGTCAGTTTATACTGTTGAGAAGGGCTTGTTGGGTTTTTGCTTTTTTGGCATACCTCAGCATTTGTCGTATAGTCCTACCACTTGACTGCTATTCTTCGCCAATATTCGAAGCTTATTTTGTCTCATCATTATAGGTGAGACTCCAACTATCCGCGCTACATGTGATAATGGAAACGACAAAAGAATTGACCAAACGAATTTTTGCTCCATTAGACAAAGAACACGATTTCCAGATTTTATCAAGTCCAATTATAGGTGATCTTGCTATTTCTAGTCTTCGTTTGATCTCATTCGAGGCTCCTCCTTTCTTGCTCATCATTGAGCACAACAAGTTGAACTCACTGACAACCTGGTTTTCTTCAAGTCCAAGAAAAGTCCGTAATCATCGCTAGAGTTACGTACTCTTTTAACTAGATTAATTAACTCTTCCCTCAGCTTGAATGGTGAAATCTGTTTAACGGACCGAGAATGGTTACTTTTTGTCCAACTATTTTGTCCAACCATCCAGTGCTGCTCTCGTTATATTTTCTGCATATGTGTTGAAGCAATAAGGGGATGCAACTTTGGTGAACCCTACGCCCAATTCTAAATTGCAGGAGGGGAGCCTACGTTTCGGAAATCCCATTGATACCCTTGTTTACCACATACTTTCTTGCAGACAATGAGAGGCATTATTCGATTGTTTGAGCATTAACGCATGTAAGCAGAAAAAGGTAGGAGAAGGATAAAAAACTACAATAACCAAATTAAATTTTGTTTAAAATATTTCTGGCTTTCGATTAGTCATACTATCATTTTTTATTTAAAAAATATTATTTGAGGCGTTTAGTATTATTATTACGAGTGTAGGGACGGGACTACACAATTACTAATGTAAATATTACTTACATTAATAAATAATTAATATACATTTTACCACTGATTACGACTCTAACAACGCATAAAAAACGTATAAATGAAAAATAAATTGAAAAAATTAATTAACTGTAGATGCTAAAAGAGAAGGAACTAATATATAGTCCATTATTATAACATGATGATATACTTAACGATCAATTTCATTTATAAAAAAATTTAAGAGATCATAAATCGTTTTACTTACGGTTAGGATGATTCATCTTATCAGTTACAATGGGCTCCTCTCCAACCGTGTCATACTTGGTAATGGAGGGATCTAATGGAGATGAAAAATTATGGAAAAATTATATTATACAGTAATACTTAATTATTTCACAATAGCCTAACTATATATAAAATATAAATATAATATATACAATCAGCTTGATATTCTTCAATAAAATTTAAAAAATATTCGATGTTCTTAGACCAGCCATCAATAGTCATTCAGGGGATAGTCTACGAACATTGAACAGTTTAATCTTTTTTAAATTTTAATATTTAATTAAATAAATTGAATAATTAATTCTACAAAATATAAATAAATTTAAACTACAAATTCATTAAATTCGTCTTATTGGCTTGATTACAAATATCATTAATAAAATATCTAACACAAACTAATGATATGCTAAATATTGTAAATATAATCGTCGTTTTTATATGTAATTATATATATATTTCAAACAATTTTGTACTGAGCTATTTAAATAATTGAACGTAAACAAGTATCTAGTAACTTTATACAATTAACTGCAATTTGATCAGGCAACAAATATTACTATAGGGGACAAATATAAATAGGGTAAAACGGGCAACTGTTGTTAGAATCTGATGGGAAAACCATTATGTATGGTTTTCTGTTGTTAAATGTAGGCAAGAATTGCATATTGACTTCTTGTGCTGATTTAAATATGGAGTTGTAGTGTCACAGTTTGCTCGAAGAATTTAAAAAAAAATTCTATATAGATTTAATTATGAAAATGAAATAAGCTTGAACAATTGAATGTTGGCTATTAAGGACGAATTTTTCCATTAAATATATTGTATTGAATTAGATATAATTTATAACAAACTATTTCATATAATCAATAAGAATATGTGCATGTCATTTTGTCGATAATAATTCATGATGTATTATACAATGTAGGTATCTGAATGTGTTTTCTTCACGTTAACTTCATCAATTTATTTACACAATAGATAAAGTTATTAAGTTATTAATGAAAAATTAATGTTATAAAAGAATATTTTTGTAACATATTTTCATAACATTAGCTGACACAGGGGCGAACGCAGGGGGAGGCCTCGTGGCACGTGCCCCCCTAAGGAAAACTTACGCCCTTTTTTCATTGGTCTGATCCTAAAATTATGATATAGAATCGTGACTATAAAAATATTACGCCTTTTCATGGTGTGCCCCCTGATAAATTATCTGGAACCGCGCCTGTGACAGATAACTCAGTATAACAATTTACGTATTTAACGTAACAACATTATATTGATATAATAATATTACCCTATATACAAGGAGGTAACAACTGGGATTTCAGGCTAGACAGAATTGTAGAACAGACAAAATGGTGAAATAGTCGGGAGAATGTTGGTTGTTGTGTTGGTTGTACTAATGTTAAGAAGGGGGAGATGTAGGTTCTCTACACAAGTGCCAGGGATATTGAGCTGAGTAATAATTACTTAATGCCAAGTTATATATTGCTGAGCTATTGATTTCTGTGTAAGTAGAGACAAGTAATAGTCTGCGACGTGCGTAAACCAGTGAAATCGAAGGGGGAGCAGAAAGGTAATAATGAACTTGCGCGACTGCAAAAACTAGAGTTTTAGAATTATCAAAGCAATTGTTAATTGTGTGTTTAAATGTGTGTGTAAGGTGTGTGCCATATTAAGGCAGAATACAATGAGGCAAATAGAGGCAAAGTCGTCAAGTGCTTATAAAGAGATATCGTGTGCCCCTTCTAGTTAAATGGTTGTATACAATATGCCTACAAAGGGGAATGGAAGCTAGGGCATTCTCTCAATGCCATTGGCCGCAGCTCTAAAATAGCTATATCGGTCGAGCGGAGTACTCTAAAACGGCGTTTGCCTGTTTTTAACTGTCATTTTCCACTGTGGGTTAATAATAAAAAACAATAGGCCTATATAATATTTAGTATTTCTAAATAACTCTTAAAGGACATGACGTGTCCTATTTTGATGTTTCTATATGCCACCATTTACAGCCCATTTGCTTTGAAATATGCATTTCATCGCGCGGCGTCTAGGAAAAGTTGAATATCTTCAACTT
>JAUZND010000791.1:0-13905 GCA_034780555.1 Coelogynopora nodosa | reverse complement strand
CGGAATCCCCGCCCTCGATTTAGTCGGAAACGACTGGAGTGGGGGGGGGGGGGGGGGGTGAGTCATCAAAAAAAAAATCGGTCAAGGTTACGGGGGAGGGGGGGAGTCATCAAAACATAATTTTCGGTTAAGGCCACGGGGGGGGAGAGGGGGGGGTAAAGTAGAAGTCACACTCGCATACTACTTTTAAATTTACGTATTTCCAGAAAAATCCGGAAAAATCACATGCCTGACCACATTTTCAGACACAGTTGTTTAAAGATAAAAAATCCCCAAGATCTAAAAGGTAAACAGTAACAAGGGCGGTAAGGCTAAAATCGTTATTAAGTAAAAATAATTAAAAAGTAAAACTAATCTGATTCTTGATTTTTGCTTCAGTAGAATTTTTTAAAATATAATAAAATCGTAACATTATTTAGTACAATATTACACAACACGTACAGGGATAGCCAGAGGCACCGGTAACCTAACATTAACTCCTCGACCTTTCTGGAAAGTTGTACAGATTATTAAAAAGTATGAGTTTAACATGGAAATACATACAGTAAAAGCATCTGTGCTACTGCCAAATTTAATATGAATGTAATAAAAAAAACATTATAAGTGTTTGGATCTTTTGTTAACTATCTTAAATGGCTCACATTTTCATAAAATGTCTTTTAAGGAGCATCTGAAAATGGTAGATCTAACTCTTTTTTAGAGACAGAAGAAAAAACCCCACCCCTAGGTTTTTATTGCATATTTATGTAATTTATGGTAAGTTATAGTTTTGATTTAAAATCTCGTGCATCCCAGGTAAATTTCCATTCCTGGTTTTTGACTAAATTATACATCCCAAGAGACGCGAATCCAGGCAAACCGAATGAATGTGGTAACACTATTTGATCGAATAAGCTTAGTTATTGTTGCTACGTTGTGAATGCATTTAAAGTAAATTAATAATGTTAAGACAGTTATTGTTCGAAAAGTTCATTATATGTTTATTCACCGTACTATTGATTTTTAAAATTCAAAATTCAAACGCTCACACCTATGAATAGAGTATTCTGTAAATTTTACTCCTGTAATTGTCCCTTCACCTTTTAATGTTGTATTAAAAATATATATGTTAATAATTCATAATAAAATTTAATATTTGTTAAAAAAATTATATTTTATTTGGACATAATAAATATTATATTACAAGGCAAACTATGAATTGGAATTGTTGCAGAACAAGTATTGTTGTACACCAATATAAAACAGCTTAGGAAGCTGTACACCTCCATAGACTAAGGAGGGACACAAGCACCTCTCAGGCATATGTTTAACAATTATTCAAAAAGTGTAAATGTGCTTTGAATTCAGTGAATAAAATTATTGATCTTTTTATGGACCCTTTTGCATCATTACGTAACTGATATATTTTTTAGTCAATGTTTGAGTTATTAAAAAATTCACATCTACAAATAATGAAAAATAATGTTGTTATACTTCGAATTAACTCATGAAAGTTTTAATTTAGATATTTATTGATATTAGTTCTCAATTGAGGAAATAATTAATTTAGACAGTTAATCAAATTTTAGCTTGATCAGTCATATATGTAAAAATTCATTGCACTATAATTAAATTATTAGATCATAATGATCACATAAGGAATGTTAAGAAAAGTATTCATATACCAACCTTTTTTGAATTAAGCAGGGCACACATTGATTCAGCTTCACCTGGACTTTCTACGTATGGCACTCCCATTAAAGTCAACAAATCACAACACTAAAATGCACAGAAAATGAAAATTTCTATCTAAACACTAACTAAAATTTAGTAAAAACTATTCCGAAAAAATATCAACTTTACCGAAATAAAATTTAAAGTACCATACCTCTTATAACAATTTATTTTAACTGGTATTGTCAAAACCAATCTACAATTTAACACACCATTAAGCTTTAAATCATCAAAAACAAAACCACGGTATAAAACGTTATTATAAACATAGATTAAAAATGCTTGCTGGTTCGTTGAAAATGTCGTTTTTGCTTTCATCTACTACTATTGTGCATAGTTATATTGATTTCTATCATCTTTAATATATGATAAATACTTGATCTAAATACATAATATTGAGCAATTCTTCAAGCATTTATCTCAACCTAGTATCACATTTGAGAACATGCGACTAGTCCATGATAACACTCGCTGCCATACATTCCGTACTATACCACCAGCTTTTTGGAATCCAAGTTAGTTTGTCTCATCAAGCAGCCCATCTAAACGATGCAACCTTTGCGATCGTTTTGTGTTTCCTCGGCTTGAATCCCTTCGCAAGAGAATCAATTTTGAGGGAAAAGAAGACACATAACAATTTCTTGAAAATGATGTACCATCATTTACAAATCGGAAAATGTACAAAGCAATTCAAAATCTGAATGAAGACCTTCAGATTATCATCGAATATGAGGAAACTATAATATATATGATCGTGTAAAAATCGAGAATGTGAATGTTTACTGACACTGTATACATTATAGAAACATTTCAAATCTTCCCATTATAGTATTGTTTTTAGATGTGTATATTACCCATATGTTTTGATTTAAAAACGAATTTTTTAAAGAATCAGCCTTATATATATGTATATATGTTTTCATAGATACTATATAGTTATAACTTTTACTTTTAACCTAAACAATATTATTATTAATTCACTTCGTTGATAAGTAACTATTAATTAATCACTAGCTGTATATACAAGAGATATCATTTGTAAAAAAATGCACAATAAAAAACGCACTAGAATAATGAAACACTGAACAATATTACTAAATTGATTTTCTAGGATATCTGTCCTATATACATTATCGTCAACGATTTTTTTAAATCTGGGTCCCCAAAAACTTTACAAATTTTTTAATATAAAAAGTTTAGATTACACGAAGTGTGCTTTTTTATTATCAACATTTGCATTTCATACATCTGTTCCTATACTGTTATTGCGTTCTCAAAGTGAATTAGAAAAAATAAAGTTTAGCAGTAAAAATTCATTAAGATTGGACAACCAAGCATAAACAATTTAAAGCCTAACTGTAAATAAATAGTATGATTCATAACTAAAAGCATAACACTTACTCTTTTGGAGATTTTAGAAAACTGTGTACGTTTAGTTGAGACTGGCTTCAAGAAGTTCACATTCTTTCCTTCTTTTAAAAATCTTATAAATTAAATAAACGATAAATAATTACTGTATATTATAAAGTCATTTATTATATTTTTATATAATAAATTCAACCTTGCGTGTGTTCTCTTTTGCATGGTATTTGACTTAATGCAGGGCGCAGTGCCATCTGTTACCCCAACAACTAGAACATCGTTCTTGAGCAGAGAAACCACACGGAAAAACAAATTCCTAAAAATATGGCATTAGACAATATATAATAATACTAGTTTTTCATTATAATTCACAACAGTGACAGGGGTTATTACCTTATGTACAGTTTTAGTGCAACGCTGGAATTATACTTGACGGACATGTCCTCACAGATCCAAGTGCTCAAGTCAACAGCCAGACATTGGCCAGATAATTGATTAAGGGGCACTGGTTCTTGCACTGGACTAACAATGTTCCACAGTCCAGTCACACCCATTTAACCTAACAGAATTAAAATATGTTAACGACGTATTAAACATATTAACATATTACACGAAATATGTTAGTAAAAATGAATAAATACATACATAAACAATATCACATTCATTTGGAAGTGTTAAAACTATATCATAATACGTCTACAAAATATATCAATAATATTTTCAATGTTAGGGTTATATATATTTTATAACGTGAACATTTTACGATTCGATGTTGCAGATTGACTGTTATAAAAAGTAGACCTAATAGTAATAGAAATTAAGGCTAGGTGATCGAAGGATCTAGGCCCATAATGTGCCCAACACACTTCATCCGCATTATTATCACTCTCAAATGTTAATCGACAAAACATCGTTGTAATGACACATTTTATTTAAAAATAATACTTTTCTACACAAAACAACCACAAAAATTTAAAATATTTTAATATTGAGCAATACATAAAAACGTTCTTATACATTAAATTGACACCAATCAATTGATAGATATAAGTCAATCAAGTGTTTCTAATCATTACGTCATTTTCGCAATAAAAAGCTAACTTGCTGGAATTTCACAAATCGAATTAGTATATGCCAACAACGTAGTTTCTAGAACAATAGTTGTCATAAACTTGTAAGATTACTGATTCTTTATAAGTTTTAATTTGCTTTGTAGTGGTTGTGAGTAGTATAATTGAATGTGATCATTTACTATGATCTTATTAGGGAGCATTAAAAACAGGGAAAAAAATGACATAAGCACTTTTGATTATTAATAATATCGTATAATATGGTTATAAGATTAAATTAATCGTAACCAGAGGAAGCCCACATAGACAAATTTATCTACAGAACAGAGGTAATTTACTTGTTAAATAATGAATTGTAAAAACTAGATTATACTGCACGTTTAGGATGTACCAAAAAATTTAATGTTAGCGATGAATACATATTTACGTGTGGGCCCTTCGAATAATTTGTAAGGAAAATAACTGAATTTTTAACATATCTGTACAGTATTGTTGGTGAAGCAATAACAATTTGAAAGATGCCATGGTAAATTCTTGTTTTCTATCATCTATATAGCTTTCTTAATTTCTAGTATGTGACAGGAATATTTAATGTAGCTGGTTTCTTTAATACATTTCAGCACCGAAAGATATATTCAACTCAATCTATACAAAAATATTCAATTTAAATGATAAGTTTAAATAATACACTTACGCAGCCGTTTACAACTTATGTTGCCCTTATATTGTGGGAAATGGTATCTAGCATCAAAAAATCGAGAACGAATATAAATTGGGTCACACCTTGGTGCTTCTAGCGCTAAACCAAGTCAGTATCATCTGGAAATATATAGCTATTCGACAATTTTAGACTAATTATTACTAAGTTATCATATTATATATATAGAACAAATAACTAGCAGAACCCGCGAAATTTTCTATCAAGAGTATACGGAGGTACAGAAAATAAAATGTCTTTATACGAAATTTGTATAAAAAATCAAACTCCTGAAAATTACATAGATATACCAAATTTTAGTTTTTCAGATTCTTACTGTGTGGAGTGTGTTACAAAGTACTTTGTGTCATTTTCATAATTTTTACAAAATATATATTAATATAAAATGTTTATAACTATAATCGAAAAACTTTTATAAAAAATACTAGGTAACTCAAAAAATTCACTTATGATTTCTCTACCAGATTGCTGAATACCCAGATAACAAAGCAAAAAATAAGGAAACTACAGGACAAAAAGCAAGACAAATTTCCACGAACGTAATTTTATTTCAACGAAATAAGGATAGTACAATATACATCGACGTAAGAGAGAGGAGTGCTGTTGACAGATAGTGTCTATAGACGACGTCCTCTACGTCCACCCTTCCTTCTGGTACTGTCACTTGGAATGGGGGTCACGTCTTCAATACGACCAATCTTCATGCCTGATCGAGCCAGGGCACGCAGGGCGGACTGCGCTCCGGGTCCGGGAGTCTTTGTTCTGGAGTGGAGTAATATGGGGGCGAGACCTTTTATTGAACACTAAAAGTCACATTTTTACATCCTGCATATTCCAAATTAAAAAAACATACTTGTATCAACAGAAATAATTTCAAAATTCAGGTAGTCAGACTAAAATACAGAATATCTGAACATGATAATAACAGATACAATATATAACAAAATATTTCCTTTAAAAAATACACAGAAAGTAAAATACATTACAATTAAGTAATAGGTTGGTAATACAAAAAAACATAATTGGTTTTATAGTTATAAGAGCATATCAAATATTGTAGTAATATTAATAATATGAAAACTCATCAGAGTCATCATATATATATCATCAGAGACTAAATCAAAAAAAGTATGACTATATTTATTTATCAAACACTATATATGTAACAAAGTAGATTAATGTAACATTACAGGTACACATGCCAAGTTATATAAATTATAAACTATATATCAAGATGACCACGAAAATCTTAAAAAAACACCCATAACGGGTTTCTTTACGCATTTATATTCCGGGGGATGGATCCCTACCCCTTCATATTCTCATTACCAATTAGAATTATAAAGTCTTGAAACTTAGAACACTATAGTAGAACAACACAAGGTCGTTTAAGTAACGGTGCGTGGTCCCCCTTGGTACCAAAAGTTGCAGAACTTAATAGTAGAAAAAGCCTATTCCTCTATTTGTTAATTAAAAAATAACATTAACAATTTGACAGTCGGTGGAACCCGCCCGCGGTATGGATAGGAATAAAAGACACAAAGAAACATTTTTGAATTAACATGCTGTACATACATTTAAAAGTTACTCATTTATTAAGAAAATAGCAAAACAACAGCAACTTAAATCATTAAAATAAAAAATTTAGTATGTTATATATAATATTGTCATATTTAAATATTATTCTCTGATAAAATACACATATTGTATATTCTCAAATTCAAGTTAAGTGTTCCTAATGTAAGTATATATTTTCTGATTCAAGTGCATTCGAGTAAATACTTGAACTTTAAGTACCCCTGTTCAATATAATATGTAAGGAACAATATTTAATATATTTATTTATATAACAGTTGTTTTTAGATTACCAGTAAATGAGTAAAGGGGTATGAGAAAGCGACTAATAAAATACGAATAAAGCTAGCGACAACAGACTGTATGCTTTATATATACTTCTTCCTCCTGATTTTATATTCTCTTTTCATTAGTAAGATATGATAACACATTGTTTTTTTTAAATCCCATTTGATTAGCAATAATGATTGAGCTTTTTGTAATCACTGTTGATATTGTTAATTTTAAGAATATTTAACAGTTTGATGTCAGCATGAGAAATAGCTTCTTCACCAAATGAAATACCAATTCTTTCATTTTGATACTTTGATCAATGTTGCTGACATCACCTTTTCGTTGCATCTTCATGTCTTCTTCAATTATTTTATTTGTAAGGTATTTCTGGTACTGCTGATTTGTTCGCTTACATAAATCAGAAAGTTTTTGTAATTTGGATGTTAAAAACACCCATCTGCATTTATTATAGAATCCTTCACAAAGAGAATATGAAACAGAAGAGAGAATGTTAACTATACTTTTAAAATTCTGAAAAATTTTAAATTTAAGAAAATTATGATAAAAAGCATATTTTGTACATAGAAATAGTACTTGTAAATTGTATTACAAATTTTATTAATTACAGTATATTAGATATGATTATGAAAAAATTGAAATATTTTATTTAATAAATAATAGTCATAAATAAATGTTCTGACTTTTAGCAAAAGTTATGATATCTTTCAAAAAAACACTTTTTATTAATTACAGTATATTATATATGATTCTGAAAGGCCTGAAATATTTTATTTAATAAAAAATAAACATTAGCTATCCTATTTTGCTAGTAACTTAAAAATATAAATGAATTGCAGTTAACTAACAATTGCAGCATATTTCTACATGGTAATGTGTCAATCTTATTGTATTATTTCGTTCAACAAGTTTCATGGTTTAGGTTTTCTGCTAAATATTTGTTTAGGGGAAATTGTTATCCCTCTTGTTATAGTATATTATTATCATTATTTACACGTAATGAAGCAAAAGTTCACCTTAGGAGTTGATATTTAAGACATTAGTTTATCAAATATTTTTCTTTCATTTAAGGTTACAATTACGGACAACTGATTCTAAAAAGTTAATTAACTTATTTTCTAGCTAATATAAGTATAGTGGTATATATTATAATTATACTTTAAAAATCTAGTCAGCAAAATATAAAGGGTTATATTATTACTATTATTACAAACTAGGTTTTATAAGTCGATTCGAAAAGAAATTATACATTTTTGGAAATAGTAGGGAAGATAAATATAAATAATAAATGTAATACAAAATGTAATATAATATGCAATCACAATCTGAATATTAAATAGTCTAAAACAGTGTGTGTACAATACATATCCGGTATACATATTCTATCCATATAAAATATATAGATAATATTTAAAATGTTACGTTTGTTTTTTAAATAAACAAAGAAAATCTGAAGATAGAATTTTCTAAAAAAAAATCGATAAAGTTTATTATTATATCAATCACTCTAATCATATGAATTGATTACAACAAGTTATTGTTTTGATAGTTTAGGCAAGGAGGAAGGTGATGACGTTGAGTGATGGTTCAGAACGAATATTCGTTTAGATCCATGTGCTTTTTTCTTGTGAATGTAGCTTGTACTTTAAAATCGAGTATTTGTTTCTCTTCAACTTGCTTTTACACCTCCGCTCCATAAGCTGAGGTGTACCTGGGGGTAATTGCACAGAAATTTGGGGAGTGCAGACTCTGCATATTTGATTTTCACAAAACGTTGCAGAGTGAGGAGGTTAAACTGAAGATTAGTTTAAGCTCACTGCATTTATATTTTTATTAGATAAATTCAAATGGATAGTAGTGATAATGCCGACAATTTGAACCTGTGGCAATTCAGCGGTGTAAAATTTACAAACAGAGAATTAATTTTAATAAAGATTACTTTAAGGAACGATTCCGAGTAACACGTGCTCAAGCTGACAAATATATTTGTGAAAATGTTAAATAATATATTATCCGCTTCACAGATAAAGACATTTAATATTACTTCCGACTTAAAGACTTTATGTTCTGTATAATTTTGTCTACATTCACTTTGAATTGTAACAAATATATACGTTCATTTATATATGTAAAAATAATCACATAATGTTTAAGATGATTAACATATGATAGTAATTATATGACATAGTTTGTTTGTAAATAAAAATAGAACGAAAAAATTAATTTCTATGGGCATAAAATGACTGTATATAGTTCAGGGTGTCTACTCATATTCCAATTTTAAATTCCAGGATATCCAGGAGAAATTAATAAAAAAGTCCAGAAGAAATATAATATATGTATATATTATTTTTATGGTTTCCAACCTCCCCTCACAGCCATCCATTTCCACCTTTTTATTAAAATGTAATAACATACAAGCAAATGTACTATAATTACAGAGTAAAGGTATTATAATTACAGAATAAGGAAGAGCTAATCATACAATCAGTATGTTAATCTCAGTCCTGGAGGTTACCTTTCAGGTATTGAACAGTCTTTAGAGAGAGATTTCAAATGTTTAATGACATCACTCCTCGACGTAAGATCAGCCTCTTTCTCTGCAAGCTGAGCCTTTTCATTCGCTATATCTTGGCTAGTTCTCTATCCAATTCAGCTTTTCGTTTCCGTGTGGCTTCCAATTCGGACTGTTTCTCTTTTTGGTCTTGTTTAGCACCTGGGTCATTCCAGCACTAATCACCAAATTTGAGAAACATCCAGTGGGTCATGTCTTTGGAATTTTATAAAATGTTCAATATATTTTCTGACATATCTTATTAGAAAAAATTTAAAAAATTAGCCTTATAAGTATTACCAATTTTTTTTTACAGCTATATAAGGTTGACTCAGTCAGCCTTAATATATGCCGGCCGCACTGATTTTATGTTTCATCTTTTTCAAAAATATTTAAAAAAATCTATTTAATAGGCACTCATTGTAATTTTCTGTAGTTATTTATGAAGTGATATTCTTTTGAAAATGTATAGTATTAAAAGGTGCTTCTAAAATAGAAAAAAAGTTATGGTATTTCAAAAATACATAATTTCCTGCTTGTTTTTGGAAAATATCAAAATACTATGTAATTTAAAACTTCAATAACTTTTTATATTTTGAAGGCACTGTTTAATACTTTGAAATTATATATCTACTATGCCTATTAATTCAGTGATTGTATTACTTTGAAGTACCTATATAATAGAATTTTGTTATAGTAATTTGCCAATTATGACATTTTTGTATATTAGACAAATTTGGTCATATATCATAAAAACTTTTTTCTTTTAAAACATTTTTGTTAAGAGACTTTTGTAAAATGTTCTAGATGGTTGGACCATATTATGGAACAAAAATTGAGAGGTGTCTCAAATGCAATATGACATTATTTAGTATCATTATTTGATCAATATCTCAGCATGCCAGGGTCGCCTATCTCCCTGTGGCCACAATGGTTCTTGCTTAGCGACTACCTAGCAATTATGTGAGAAACATATAAATGCTGCATAGCCTAAAAACTTTTTGGTTTTTGTTTTCAGAAACGACAAAATACATGTTAAAATATTTTTTAGCATTTTGCTATCTTCAAATTCCAGGAGATCTAGGAATTCCAGCAGCACATTTTAAATTCCATGAGTTTTCTAGGATTTCCAGGAGCTGTAGACACCCTGATAATTATAGTTGAAGTCCATTCACTATACATTCTAATAAGCATATATGAAATTGGATTTAGATTGATAAAAAACATTAAATTAAGCATATAGGTATATATGTACTCTGGAATGTTATAACTTTTAGACCATTAATTATCCAGCAATATTTCAGATTCAAAAAGTTCTAATTATATTTTGTATGGTTAAAATTTGAATAGATTTGTTGTTTGGTCATAGAATGACCATACTCCAAATCATCGTGAATATATTGTCACACAAATATGTACACACTACGCTGTGCCCAAGGCTATAGTTATAATATATCTATGGAGAAAATTATAACATAAAAGCGAAAATAAAAACTGTATCTTATAACATAATATCATAAAATATTAAAGTACGACCAGACACTTACTTAATTATAAATTTTGTTAAATTAGCTTTAAAAATAATATACATTACGTCATCTAGGAATAAATAATTTATAAGGTAATATGACGTTTTAATATCAAATTAATATATTATATTATCATTTATTCTGTGTATTGGGTATATTAACTACATAATAAACATATTATATAAAATTAAATGGTTTTTGTTTTACTTTTAAAAATCAAAAGGATTACAAGATTGGAAGCAATAGATGAAATCACGAAGTTTAATAATTTTTGAGAATTTGATAGCACGAATATGTATACTTCATCTTTTTCCTTAAAAATCCTGTGAAGCTTGTATCCTAACTATACAGACATGCAAGTAGTTATTATTCTTATAGTTATGCCTATGCGTAGATATCCTCGTGACATATTCTAATTACACATTTAGATTTTCATAAGACGTGCTCACTACTTTAAAAATATTGACTAAATAGTCATTCCTTCCGTCGCAGCCACTCACTTGTTGCCTCCTGTAGCCCGAATGCGCACATGAATAGCAGTGATGCCGAGAACCTTGCACCGTTCAGCCACATCCTGGGCTGCCAACATAGCGGCATAGGGACTCGACTCGTCTCTGTCAGCCTTCACTTTCATGCCACCGGTGATACGGCAAATGGTCTCAGACCCTGTGGGGTCGGTTACATGGACAAAGGTGTCATTGAATGAAGCAAAGATGTGAGCAATTACAAACACGTCCTCTCCTTCAGCGACTTGTGGTCCGAGCATCACCTGCTCCTCTACTTTTTTTACAGCTCCCTTCCTGCGTGCGGCCATGACTCAACTGAAGTAAAAAACACAAATTTCAAGGTTAGAAAAAATTTCAGGATTATTACAAATATATTGCTCTCTTTAAGAACTGTTCGGTGTAGTCCAACATGGTGATGACACAATGTAATAAGTTTATTTTTTTTTAACTAAGGAACATTGTATATATATTTTAATGTACACATCATAAGAGGTTAAAATAGTGACAATAAATATAATTGATTTTGAATAAAACATAGCAATTATTAATATAAACAAAAAAATTAAATCTAATGAGCTTAACAGCTGGGCCACCAACGATTTGTATAATCCTGTAACTATTGTCTATTGTCAGAAAAAATTCAAATGTCAGAAGTGAGTCAAATAGAAATTTGATATCAATCATAGCTATCTAATTATCAGATTGTTGTTATATAGTACTAATCATATTTTTCAGCTTTGATCACATTCCAAGCCACATTAATTTTAAGGTGCATATACACTAGACACTTTACTATTGCATGCTTATGCATCGACTAATAACACTTTTTAAATATATATGATTGGCTAATCAAATTATTGGCTGAAAGTATACTGTCTGAAATATCTAGTCCTAAATAAAAAGTGTGAGCCATAAATAAAGTTAAAAATTAAATGATATGAAGAATTAACAGTTTTATGGGACATTATCAGTAAAAGCTATAGGGACAAAATTAAGCCTTGGCAACACTGCATTGCACATACTCCAAAATTAAGTATATTTAAATTTTAATTTTTTAAAAGAGCAATAACCCCTCTTTTTTGATAACACATCATATTATCACTCTGACATAACCCCAATGCAGTGTTTCAATTGTACATTTCAAGATGTCAGTTATTTTTTATTGTATCCAAAACATCTTTAGCTGAAGTACTTCCAAGAGGTTGAATAGTCAGAAAGAAAGTCAAAGTCAATGATAGAGTCAATAAAATTACAATGATGATCATGCTCCAGAATAGTCAACCATTTTCAGGAGGAAATTATTCACCCTTCATATAGCGTAAAACAAAACTAATTTGCAGGCCAGTTTTTATATTCAAAATATCTTCATTGATATGCTTAGCAACACCAAAACAGGTAATAAAAGCTGCATTTTTTATATTTTCTGTTCACTATATCACGGAAACACATGTGGCAAAATGCTAGCAACATTGTTACAAAGTACAAAAGGTAAATCCTGACCAGCAGTAAAAATACTCCTATATATTTCTGCAAATAATGCTTTATCTGTAAATTTTCTGACTTTTGAACAAAGAGCATCTAGATCTGGGGCCTATTTCATCTCTGAGTTAGGTAGCTAATATCTTAAGGTGGAGAAGGGGGGTAAGTTGGTTTTATTACTCACTCCAACTGTCACCACCTTAAGGTGAGCACACCTACAAAAGTTAGGTGGCTGGGGTTAAAGAATTGGGTTAGGTGACTGAATTCTTAAGCCGAGGACTAAGTCAGTTTTATCTCCTCGATTTTTATTAAGGGCTAAATTTTTGACTAAGATTTGACTAAGGTTGCTCACTTGCTACATAAACTGTATAGTTTTATATCAGTATGAGCACAAATACATTTAAAAAAATACATTATTTATTATGTTATGAAATTGTGCAACATTCGGAATAATGATATCAATATTAAATATAGTATATTATAATATATATATATAATCAACAGATTTACTAAGGTTAATTCAGGCATGATTTTGGGGCTATTTAAAAAATACGGAAATATAACCACCCATTGCACTATCCACGGAGCCACGCAGCACAGTGATGACAATTTTTTGACCTTTTATTTTGTCACCATAATGGTGCACATTATGAGTATCTTATATGTCATATATATGCATATGTATATAATATAAGTAACGTTAAGAAATTCACACAGTTCTTTACACATCTAGACTTTCTTCCTTTTATGTTTTAATAACTTGTGATGATGTTTCCTTCTAGCTTTAATAGCGGCCACCATTAATAGGTGCTTTTTTAGACTTGGAGATACTATTATTCAACCTGATTATGTTCTTAAAATATGTTTTGTTCATTATATTTTTAACTTCAACCACATGCTTATACTCATCTATGTATTTATCAGGGTTCATAGCAGTCAGGGAAGTCAGGGAAAATGAGAATTTGTCAGGGAAAAATATTTTGCAATGATAATATTTTTTAATGGGTCAAAAATTTTTGGCGCTTCGCGCTTGTCTAGTTTACATTTGATTTAAATAGGTAGAGTCTCCTAGCTTGCTGTAAAAATGGTGAACGATTGTACAATTTTT
>JAUZND010000790.1:0-13906 GCA_034780555.1 Coelogynopora nodosa | reverse complement strand
GATAAAATTCGGCGCACGAGGTCTACCTGCCATCTTTAATTTTAAATTGGCGCTTAACTTTGCGGAAATAATTTTTTTTAATTTACCGCGCTAAAGTACAGGATTACCCAAAAAAATTCAAATATTTTAGTGAGCTATTTCTATTAATAGTTATAGACAATTAATCAATCAAATTGCAAGTATGCTGTGAAATCTACTCTACTAGCCAATATTTGGCATTGTAAATTATTTTAACTTACAAGAGCTGTGTAAGTTGACCCAACACATCTAGTATGCCCATGGTAGTCATGCTTAATAATGCCATGTATTTACTATATTTTACTTAGTCTTATACATACATGATCATATAGTGTAAATGTCAGGTCAGAAGATAGAAAATGCTGACATAGTGATTCATTTAAATATTTGCCTTCTATAAAAATAAATGTACTTAAATCAAGAGGACTTTTAGAGAATAGAAGCTGGTATGGGACCTGCTATTTTAGAGTGTCAGATAAAATATCAGTTTGCTATGATCTGTTTATCAAAATTACTTTTTTATATTTAACACAGGATTGGATTATTTGCATGGATATGTGATTATTTATTGCATGCCAAAAATATTCACAAATTGTCTAGTGTTAATATAATAATATATATTATTCTGATGCATTAACAATATACATTCATTAGTTAAAAGATGTTCAGTTACCCATGTTATTTGTTTTACATCTGTCACTATTTAATCATCACATATATTGTATTATTACAACAAGTGTTCTTGTTTATCATTTGTTATTATTTTACTTATTTTGTTGAGTAGTAAAATACCATTCTAATCACTAATTGAGCTCTTCAAACACTCACTAACATGCCTAACAATTACATCAAATTAATATTACAATTTCCTCTATAGCAGAAAACAACAGGTCTCATACAACAAAATTCACTCAACACATAACAATATCCACTCAAAGTTTCCCAAGGAATCAAACATGGAGTTGCAAAATATTTTGACCTCTGTTTTGAGCTATCCATGAGATATATAAAAAAAAACTTCCATAAATTTATTAATTTAGAAATTAGCAGAATATTTCCTCCAAAATCCATCTCTTGATACCTGAAATGGGGACAAAATATGGATATAAAAATAAAATCTAGACAATAGCAGAAGATTTCCTTCCCAAATAATAATAGAAAAATGGCATAACTACTTCCCTCTTCATCCTTAATGTTCTAAAACACCTTTTTACTAAATTCATCTCATGAGGCCTGATATATGGACAAAAATGTGGATGTCAAGATAAAATCAGTACAAATGACAAGACTGATTATAATATTTACAAGATTTCCACTAAACTTTTTCTGAATTATAACAATTAGGATATAATATACATAAATATGTCTCTTCTTTATGTTAATGTTGATATAACTCATCATGTTGATAATAATTCATCAGATGATAGGATACTATGTTTTGATCAAATAAATCCATGGTACCTTATTCAAATGATGATTTAAAACAATTTTGAAATGTGTTATTCAAAAATGTTTCTGTATGATTTGTTGAAATTTTGTCACATTGAGAAACCATCCAATCTGGGTGACAAGGGAATGATAACAAAAAATTCTAAATTCAATATGGAAAATTGAATACCTATTTATTTTTTAATAAGACAAATACAATTTTAATGGACCCACCCCCTTAACATATTGCAAAAAAATTATTGAATTGTAATGTTATTCAATAAGTATGTAAAGTTTCTACCTAATTATTTGTATAACCATGTTGCATTCATTAACTATATTGTAAGAATGAATAGGAATTAATTCATAGTGGTCCTGTTATTGTAAGTGATTAATTAATTAGTTGCATTAAAACAAAACACTCTTTAAAAAAGAGGAATAGACCTTTTAATGCTGTTTCTTATCATTAAAATAAATAATTACTGATATTATTTTATAGTTTTATGGATCTGTTTTTTATTACTTTTGAGTCAGAATGTCACAATTATGTTGTTATATACTAATTTGAAGTTATGCATTAAGTGATATGACTAAATACAATTATTTCAGAAATTGATGGAGATTGCAAGGGCTTCTCTTGGTGGTTGCAGCAAGGTCAGATTAATTTTGTTTTGTATTGTTAAGGTTAATGTTTTGTCAAGTCAAAGCTAACTCAGTTTAAATATTCTATAAGTATTCTTAACGTTTGTATTGTTAATCATTTGTTTTTTGTGACCATATTACTGGTGTACATGTTACTGGTGTACATGTTACTGGTGTACATGTTACTGGTGTACATTAATAGGTGTACTCTCTTTAACAACATCTTTACCATTTTTATTACCACCTTTACCATACATGCTGCCATTAAATTAATATATGTATTTTATTTTTATAAAAACATATTCATTAAATTGATCTTTTACTGTTTTAGTAACAGTTTATGGTTTACAATTAATATATATTGTTTCTAATCGATAATGATAAATGGTAGGTCAACTTACCATCCACATTTTTTGATACATTTTTTTCTGTGTTTATAGGGAGGTAACCTATACAGCTAATTTGTTACTATAAAACGATACATAAAAAGATCTTAGATTGTTTTTTTAAGTTGTTGAGTTTCTTGTCTGAAAGTATGGTATCCACATGTAATAAGTTTAAATTATGTTTATTCCAAAAGAGGGTGTCTATAGATCCAAATTCCCTAGAATTTAAAAATAGGGTATTCTGTACATTATATAGGGTGATTTAGCTGTTTTAGTTAAACTGTTGTTATATACATATCAAATGTATGCAATTCATATGAAATACACTACTGTGTTAGTATGATTTAAATTTTTGCTTTTTCAATCATAGTAAGGAATTCTGATTAAAAAGAATGCATGGTCTAGTAAATGTCTAAAATCTAAAATTACTATTATAGTACATACGTGGCCTTCGCTGGATTAATGTTAGACTATTAAGGGAGTTTGCTTTTATAGATAAAATATCATCATCATTTCAGCTTATAACCAACAATTTGACATACTTAATCGCTATAATCAATACTGTATCACTGGTGACACAAACCCGCGTTGGTTCAGCGTTTTCAGATGCCTCCCAGTGCCATGGACGGAATCAATGAATCCACGGCTGGTCAACTCCTCGACTTCTCCCAGAAGCTGGACATTAGCCTATTGGACCGGGTGGTCAACTGTATGTACACCTCGACTGGGGCCCAGCAGAAGATGGCCCAACAGATCCTCACGACGCTCAAGGAGCACCCCGACTCCTGGACCAGGGTGGACTCCATTCTCGAGTTCAGCGCCAATCAGCAGACCAAGTACTACGCCCTGCAGATCCTGGAGACTGTCATCAAGACGAGGTGGAAAGTGTTGGCGAGGCAGCAATGCGAAGGTGATTATATCGATTTTATTGATTTTTAGCTTTGTTTTGGGGATACTCAGAGATTAGTTTAAATGTTTGTGTTATATGTTAATATTTTAGTATATGCGTTTATGTGTCATTTTTTTGTTACATGTAATAAATGGTTAAACATAGAAGAACTATTTCACTAGCATGCTTTTAATATGTATGTTTGAGTATTTTCATAATGGTTTCGTTTGTTCTGTTAATTTTAAAAGATGCATAATGTCTAGTTCAAGGGGAAAAGGAGAGTGTTACTCATTATAAAAAGGAACAATTAATTCAGTATCTTGAAACTATTTGTTTAAGTTTATGTATTTACTGATTAACCACTGTTATTGAGCGGTCGGTGTAGAATTTTACTGTTTTAGGACGGAATTCAAATATAACACTTGTTAATTATTTTAAAATTCGATTTGTTATGTGTGTGCGAACATTATTAAAAATATGTGTCGATATATATACACTCTGTATATAATATTATTTGCTTTTTTCTTATGCATTATACAAAACTTAGGAACCATTATTCGTTATTTGATACCAGACTGGAATAACCTATTTCATCTTATTTATCTGGTATTTATACTGTGATTATTTAATATAGACAACTCTTACGTCAGTATTATATTAGTTTTTAAACGTCTCTTCTGTCGTCTTGTCTTGTGAACTGAAGGGATCAAAAAGTACATCGTTGGTTTGATCATCAAGACCTCCTCCAATCCAGATCTTCTTGAGAGTGAGAAGATCTTTCTGGGGAAGCTCAACATGATCCTCGTTCAGGTAATTCAGTTCTTCTTTCTGTCAATTAGACTCTCATTTGTTACGAGATAATCAAGTTTTGTGGCTTAAAATCAATGTTTTCTTTTATATTTTGCATTATTACAATAAATATATTGGTTTAAAATTCCGCGAAATTGTTTTATTCAATATTGGTATTAATGCATTTTAACAGGTACCGTTCCTATAGTATTTGTTATGGTTTTACCCATTGAAAAATGCAAACGGTCCCTTGCATTCTAAATAGAGATAGGAGTACGCGCACCCTGTTCCGTGAAAGTCATGTTACAGCTTGGACATGTTGTTCTGTTACCCAGTGACTAATGTAATCAATTGTCTGCTTATAGCAATCATTTCCTTCAACTGGAATCATCAGAGAGTGGAACACGGGCGCTGGGTGTTGGAACGTGTTTTTAGTGAATCGATGTCCATTATTAGTATAGAAAGAAGTAACGCTAAGCTTTCAACTGTGCACATTCTTATATTGAGATGTGTGGAGGAATCAGAAAAGAAAATCAATGCAAGGTTAACTGTTGTTTTTCAGATTACCTGCGTAGAGCTAAGGAGCAATTAACTCAATGGAGCAAAATTAATAAATGTAAATAAATACAATTCGGACTGTATGCTTCAAGATTTAAAAATGTAATTAATAGCTTGGTGCTTCAGGCCGGACAGAATCCAGATAGAAATGGTTAATTAGTAATCATTTTTAAACATTGCAAGCAACAGGAAAATATTTTCAGTTCTCTTTTATAACCTATGAAAATTGGCTTCTGGTTTTATCCACTATTAATGATAGATTATATAATATACTACTTAGAATAGCGCCTAAAGATTTCAATAGACAATCTAGACACCGTGAACGACGGGTGAAAAGTGTCCCTATGATTGGTAGTTTTGCTCACCAATCGCTAAGTTGAAGGCTCGTTTCCAATGATGAAGGGCATTATCCCGAAATCGGCCTGTAGATTGATTAATATGTTGATTACCGTGTCTAAAAAATCTTTACGCGCTATAATTTCCACATTGCTTCTTGTATTATCTCTGGCTTGATGTGTGGCAATGGTTTTTATCCACTCAATATCTCTCCGATTGACAACAGATCCTGAAGCACGAGTGGCCCAAGAACTGGCCCTCCTTCATCAGTGACATCGTCGGAGCCAGTAAGACCAACGAGTCCCTCTGCCAGAACAACATGGTCATCCTGAAACTGCTCAGTGAGGAGGTGTTCGACTTCTCCCTGGGCCAGATGACCCAGAACAAGTCGAAACACCTGAAGGACTCGATGTGCGCCGAGTTCTCCCAGATCTTCCAGCTGTGCCAGTTCGTGATGGAGAACTCGCAGAACGCTCCCCTCGTCGCCTCCACTCTGGAGACGCTGCTGAAGTTCATGCACTGGATACCGTTGGGCTACATCTTTGAGACCACACTCATCCACTCCCTTGTATATAAGTTCCTCAATGTGCCAATGTTCCGCAATGTCACGCTCAAGTGTCTCACAGAAATCGGTAAGTTCTCATCAGCATCTTGTTTAGTCGCAGAAGGGGTCTTTTAGCACTTTAAGGTTAAAAAAACCATCGATTTGGTAAATTATTGTGTATTTTTATCAAGACCTAAAAGCTTTACATATTTTGATACAATCAATAATTTTATAAAAATACTGCGATAGTTAATTTTGACGTAAGGTGTTACGTCATTAAGTTCTGCAGTATATTTTACTAAATTAAATAGAAAGCGCATTAGTAATGTTTGACAATTTCTGAACATATTAGACACTAGCCTCCCTAAATTTTGGGCATTAATCTATTAAACATATGTTAATAGATTTCCTTTTCCAATTTCTTTTCCAATTTTTGAAATTTGGTAAAATTGTGCATTTTTTAGTGCAAAAACCAACGAAATCGGCCTTGTCAAATTCAAATGAGAATCAGTTAAAAGGGTGTAACAGAATATTCAAAAAATTACATTTATATTTTCAAAATTGCTGCCCGCTTTCATCTCTCTCGCGAGCTTAAATGGTTTGGGAACGGGGTGGAGTGGGGAGGGGACGGAGAGTTAGTAAAAATAGTGATAGTGTTAGTTTACTGGGATAATATTTCGGATAAATTAATTAATTAAATTTGCGGTAGAAGGATTTTCATTATACGACTCGCTTTAACTGTTGAAATACAAATTAAATTCAGATGAGATTTAATCTAAGTTTCTAAAATTGTGATATGTTTATATAAAAATTTATTGTGTATAATTATTTTAAATTCTAAACTAGAAAACTAATTTCATTGTTGTTTAATATTTATGATAACTTACTTGCATATCTGCTAGAATAAAGATACAAAAAGTATTTCGAATCATACTCTACTAAACTATTTTATACTCAAGTAGTTTACTATCTGTTCCATCTTCAGCTGGCGTTACCGCTCCAGAATATGCGGCCAAGTTTATCGAACTCTTCAAGAGCACCACGGAGAAGTTGAAAGAGGTATGTATATGTCGACTCTCATATTGAACCTATTGTCGCTATTGTTTTATCTGCATTCCTCATCGTGTTTTTGTCCAACTGGAGTCTGAGGTTGCTGCTTTCACAGCTGATATGAGGCTATACATTGCTATAGGTTGAGTAGGTAGATATCGATATCTCTGACATCAGTGTTCCATTCCTGAGTTCAGTCTACACGACTAATTATTCAACCGAATATATTTTCGTAACCGTTGACCCTACTAATCTTCTGTTCACATGTTCATATCGATTGACCAGTAAATAGCAGTGTATAGAGGGAGTTTCAGACGAGAATACTCCTTGCAACCTGTGTCTACAGTCGTTGTTGAAGACGGGAAATTACCTAAGGTACCAGATAAGTAGTAGGAGATATGTCGACTCTGGACCATACCATATATAGGAAACATGTTTATCAGAGAGGAAGGTCTTGTAATGGGCTTCATTGTACCCCGTCTCCCTCAAGATGCTGCCCATCACCACCAACATCAAAGAGGCCTACCAGTACGGCCGAGACGACGAGCAGAACTTCATCCAGAACCTGGCCCTCTTCTACTGCACCTTCCTCAAGGAGCACACCCCCATCATCGAGGCCCACACGGACGTCCACCCGCTGCTCTACGACTCGCTCAACTACCTCCTGTTGATCTCGGAGGTGGAGGAGACGGAGATCTTCAAGATCTGCCTCGAGTACTGGAACAATCTGGCCTCCGAGCTGTACCGGGAGGCGCCCTTCCACCGGACCATCCCAGGGGCGTCCAACAACTATGATCCCTCGCCGCGGAGGCAGATGTACAATCCCATGCTCAGTCGGGTGAGTCTTCTCTTCTTTCTAATTCATTATAATTACAATATCTTGTCGCTAAATAGACAGCTAACCAATCGTCTGATAAGAGAACAAATTGCATGTTAGTCTTGGCATTTTGTATGCTTAGTTGTTATAGTTATATATTTTGGCTACAAAAACAATATCAATTGTGTATTTAGTATTGAATTTAGTATCCTGATATTTAATTGTTTTTAAATTGAGTTAAAAGGGAATTGAAAATTCGAATTAAACTAGTTTTATCAGTTACTTAAATTGCGAGAATATTTTGTCATGATGGAATCGTTTATCTCTTCTTTTCATCACGTAACATATTTTGTGATTGCAAGTCATATCAACCTTACAGATCTTCTCATTTATGTTAACTGCTCCAAAATTCTCTTCTGTTATGATTGATAGTTTGTGTTTGCAGTACTTGATCAGTATCAAAAGTCGAGCAGTTTATCTGTGATGGGTAACCAAGTGTTCTGATAGTTGTACGTATAGCGATTGTGAATCGAGCTTTGCGATCACAATATTGCTACCAGATTACACTAAGAAGGATATTACTCATATGAATTTGTAGCCTACATAATTTGAGTTAACTGAGACCACTTTTGGAGTGTTTTGTTTTAATGTAAGTGTTTTCATCTCTGTAATGTGACTACTTAATGTGTAACTTATTACTCTGAAGTAGTTCGTATTAGGGTTTGTTTGACAGCTTCCTACGTTTAACTTATTTTTACCTCTGTTTATTATTCATTTAAAGGGCTCAATTCATTCTAGTTCAAATTTTGATTTATAATTTAATTTAAATTCTTTAGAGTAAAGCTTAATGATGTTTTGTATAAAATAATATTTCAACAGAAAAATGATTAATTCGTTATAACTTATAATGCAATATACCAAATATTATAAGAGATGAAGACACGTTCAATGCCAAAAATCTATATCGACATATTCAGCTTGCATGAAGATTCAATAATAATAAATAATGGTAATGGAAATTGTTCTATATTATGTCTTTTTAATTGCTAACAACCTTGACGTGTAGGATAGTGTATATTTTGCTTAATTGGATTTATCGAAGTTAAATGTAATGTAGTTTATTTTATATGTGGATAGGAAGTACCTGTAACACATTTTGATAGTTTAAAACAATCAATTTGGGCATGTTTTACAGGTGATCCACATCTTTTCTATTTATTATTGATTTTATTACTTATACTGTAATCAACATAGATGGCCCCTCCACAGTTGAGTATCCGTGAAGTGACGCCTCTACTCTACATCTCTCTCCCTTTCTCTCTCTCCCTTCTCTCTCACACTCTCACACACTCACCACTCACTCTCTCTCTCTCTCCCTTCACTCTCTCACACACACTCTCTCTCTCCCCATATCCAGCTGCGACGCATCATGTTCTCCCGGATGGCCAAGCCGGAGGAGGTTCTCGTGGTGGAGAACGAGCAGGGGGAGGTAGTGAGAGAGTTCATGAAGGACACCGACAGTATCAACCTGTACAAGAACATGCGGGAGACTCTGGTCTACCTCACTCATCTCGACTATCAGGTTCGTTTGGAAGAGGAAGTTGAATTTATCCTTTTGAGGCATAAGAAATGAAGCTTTCGTTCTCTAATATCCATTTAAATGTGATTATGTAAACTTCCACAATATTCTGTATAGATTCTGTCAAATATATATTCAACATTTAGCTTGTTTTCCAAGAACCGTTTTATTGTATTGCCATTTTTTGAAGTTCTTGTGGGTAATATAAACATGATATTCAGATTACAATAATGTAACGATCTAATATTAAAATACAATTTTAACAAAATATCACAAAAAAATTGTTTTACGTTCAACTTAATTATATATTTGGTTGAAGTGCACCATTTTATGAAATTTCTGTTTAAATTACAAACTCATGCTTTGTACCCCTTTGTACCTCTTTCTCCCTCTTCACTCTGTTTCTCTCTTGTGGTCGTACCAAGGTTTTTTCTAACTTGGTGACTCTTCATTATAGGGGAAAATATCCATCGGGATATGTATCATAAGTATGTTGACACTTGTATATCAATTGACGCTATATTCGGTCATCTATCTGACAATGAATGCACTTTTAGATATAACTATGTCGAATGTAAGAACATCGAAGAGTATCTTGTCGCAACCTACATTAATAGTTCACTAATTTTCAAGACTGAACAGCTGTGGCTATTATTCTTTGAAATGTTAAATCTATCTGGAGCGAAAAGTTAACATCTGCACACCCTTCTACTTCCGGCTTTTTTTCACGGGTAAAATATATTATTTCATTGTCCTTTTCATCGTGAATAATTTATACAACCTTACTCGTACGTATCTAAAATCGTGTACTGTTATTACTTCAATTTGAAGAGTTTTACTTTCTAGGATAATCCTTTGTAGTCTACCAGATGCAGGAAATAGTGAGGATATTGATAAGACTATGAAATGATCTGTTTTGATACCGGTATAGGACACCGAGTTGATCATGACAGAGAAGTTGCGCCGGCAGGTTGACGGTACCGAGTGGTCCTGGAAGAACCTGAACACCCTCTGCTGGGCCATCGGTTCCATCTCTGGGGCCATGCATGAGGACGATGAGCGCCGATTCCTGGTCATCGCTATCCGGGACCTGCTGGGACTCTGCGAGCAGAAGAAGGGCAAGGATAACAAGGTTGGTGTGAGAGGGGATAGGGTATGTATGTCCAGAGTCGACATATCTCCTACTACTTTGGCTGTCTTGTCTTATAGGGGAGGTACATTATAGGAGGGTAGGTATGTATGTCCAGAGTCGACATATTTCCTACTACTTTGGTTATCTTGTCTTATACCTATTATCTATAGGGGAGGTACATTTTAACATATCGATCCATAATTATCGATTGCTTGGTTTCAGGCGATTGTGGCGAGCAACATCATGTACGTGGTGGGCCAATATCCCCGCTTTCTGCGGGCTCATTGGAGGTTCCTGAAGACTGTGATCACCAAGTTGTTCGAGTTCATGCACGAGACGCACGATGGGGTGCCGGATATGGCCTGTGACACCTTCATCAAGATCTCGCACAAGTGTCGACGACAGTTTGTCACCGTTCAGGTTTGTGTTACACTGTACTTCTAGTCCCCTTCTGACCGATGATTCGTTATAAACTGTGGTCTTTCTCCGTGATTTGTAGGTGGGCGAGGCAGTGTCCTTCATTGAGGACATCTTAAGCTCCATCAACACGATCATCTGTGACCTTCAGCCACAGCAGGTTCACACCTTCTATGAGGCAGTGGCGATGATGGTAGCGGCTCAGACAGACAATCAGATGCAGGAGAAACTCATCGACAAACTCTTCCATCTGCCCAATCAGGTGAGGCTATTGATCTTTGCTTCCCTGCCTCGATGTCTACAGTACTTGCTGTAAATGTGGACTATTTTAGATGTATTTACACTTATTTATTCGTGCTTTTTGACCCTGATCTGATCTGACCCCAGGTGTGGGACGGAATCATCAGTCAAGCCACCCAGAATGTGGACGTCCTCAAGGATCACGAAGTGGTCAAACAGTTGGCTAACATTCTCAAGACCAATGTGAGCGCTTGCAAGTCTCTGGGACATGAGTACATTCAGCAGGTGAGTCTCAATTGTAATCAATAATTGTGTCTACGTTCTCAGTTATAATCAATAATGGTGTCTGCATTCTCAGTTTTAATCAATAATCCTGTCTACATTCTCAATTATAAACAATAATTGTGTCTACATTCTCAGTTTTAATCAATAATTGGGTCTACGTTCTCAGTTATAATCAATAATTCTGTCTACATTCTCATTTATATTCAATAATTCTGTCTACATTCTCAGTTATAATCAATAATTGTGTCTACGTTCTCAGTTATAATCAATTATTCTGTCTGCATTCTTAGTTATAATCAATAATTCTGTCTACATTCTCAGTTTTAATCAATAATCCTGTCTACATTCTCAGTTATAATCAATAATTTTGTCTACATTCTCAATTATATTTAATAATTCTGTCTACATTATCAGTTATAATCAATAATCCTGTCTACATTATCAGTAATAATCAATAATCCTGTCTACATTCTCAGTTATAATCAATAATCCTGTCTACATTCTTAGTTATAATCAATAATCCTGTCTACACTCTTAGTTATAATCAATTTTTTTGTCTGTACTCTTAAAATTAATAATTCTGCCTGCAATCATATTAATTTTACAAAATTATTGATTCCTACTCCTCAATTCGATCTATGAAGCTACGATTTCATGCTGATGTATTATTCACTTATTTCATATATTATTGTGAAATGATATACAATAGATATTGTGTTAGATATAATTGAAATTGAGTGTTAAATTTTATCCAGTTGATTTTTCTTTCTCTTAAATAGTATGCAATATGTACCAACCATGGTGTTCCCAATATTTCCAATTATAAGATACTTTAATTAGATCACTCAGTGAATCATGACATGTTATCCAATGCCCCCCTCTCTGTCACTCACCTCCAGTTGGGGCGCATCTATCTGGACATGCTCAACGTGTACAAGGTGATGTCCGAGAACATCAACGGCGCCATCTCCACCAATGGGGAGCAGGTGACCAAACAACCGGTCATCAGAAGTATGCGAACAGTCAAGAAGGAGATCCTCAAACTCATCTCGCAGTGGGTGCAGAAGTGCTCCGACCTCCCCGTTGTAAGTAGTGAAGTGATGGTGGGTTCCACGCCCCCCCCCTTATTTAAATTTTATGTTATGTGTGCAAACACAGGAAGTAGTATAGACGGAGTCACACTTGGCCCTCTCTAACCTCGAAACCTCAACCAATCACAGGTGGCCGACAACTTCATCCCTCCCCTCCTGGACGCGGTGCTCTACGACTACCAGCGCAACATCCCCGCCGCTCGTGAACCCGAAGTTCTCAGCACCATGGCCGCCATTGTCAACCGGCTTCAGTCGCATGTGACCCCCCAAGTCCCGCTCATCCTGGATGCCGTGTTCCAGTGCACACTGGACATGATCAACAAGGACATGGAGGAGTATCCCGAGCATAGGACGCACTTCTTCACCCTGTTGGAGGCAGTCAATGGGAAGTGTTTCACCGCCTTTCTGCAGCTGTCCACGGACAAGTTCAAATTGGTGTTGGATAGTGTCATCTGGGCGATAAAACACACCATGAGACAGGTAGACTATATGTTACCTCTGTTGTTTATATCCTCTTTAATTATCGTGATCTTTAAATGAGCTACTTCGAACTATATTTTCTTTTATGGCTTGAATATAAATAGTCTTATTTAAAATTATTGTACAATTATTTTTATGAAAGCATTGTTGCGTGTTGATATTACTTTTTTTAATGGTATGGTTAGCGAGTATCCATTAATTCGTAGTAAATTACATTCAGCAAATTTAGCATCAATTATTAGAATACTGGATTATCCATTTTTAGATATAATCAAACCACAAAAGAAAATATTGTTTAAAATAACTCGTACATTACATATATGTTGTATATGGATGTATAAATAATATTTCAATAAATAATTTCTATCATACCGTGTTTACTTTAATCATAGTTAATAATTTCATAGTTGTTACAATTTATATTCAGCGTTATGTTATGTATTTCCCATCCTTGGTCTCCATTAATTATTTCATTGACAATATTGTCGCCAATGTATGAATGTATTATACTGGATAACTTGATGTCATATTACATGACTCATTATGAGCTACATTACATTAATACCGAATCTTTCATTGATCATTGACATCCTTGTTTCTGTTTGATAAATAATTATTTAGGGCTTTCTGATGATGACCGTTATCTCATTAATAATCAGAAATATGTTAAAAACAAGTTTTTTCAACTTTGATTTCGCCGTGTGTGTTTCAATTAGGACATCTTCGTCACTAAATAGACAGTTGACCATGAATCTGATATGAGGCCAAATTAAAATCATAATGTTACTACTACTGTGATAAAAATGTTTTTCTTATTCTGAATTATTATAAATGCTGATAGGACCATTGAACACACCTCTCCACTTTTGCATAGTTAGCCTTCCAAAAGCACACCTGTTACTGCTAATGTTAACTAGTTTAATAAAAAAAATCTTCACATAAATATGACACATAATAATCTCTTCTTCCCTTGCAGGTGTCTGAAACTGGTCTCAATATCCTTTCGACATTGTTGCAAAATATTTCGACCATTGAAGCTGAGAAGCAGCAGTCCTTCTATGTCACCTTCTATATGGAGATTCTGCAGCACATGTTTGCTGTCATCACCGACAGTTCACAAACTGGGAGTAAGTCTTCACAACTGTATTCTTAACCCTTCGTACGTGGACATACTTTGTAGGGTTTGCTCCGTGGAGGGGGGGGGGGGGGGGGGTTTTTACCCCTC
>JAUZND010000789.1:0-13906 GCA_034780555.1 Coelogynopora nodosa | reverse complement strand
CCCCGGGGACACGATCTATTTATAATCATGAGTCATGATCGGTTAATAGTGTGCTCGAATTGACTCTTCCTATACTACTAATAATAATAGCTCTCTTTACTGCACTATGGAAACGATTTATCGAAAATGCTACTTTTCCGTACTCCATAAGAAAAAACTACGTTCCCTCATAGGAAAAGTACTATTTCCATACTTGGATATCTATTAAAACTCGATCCCTGCTCTCTCTCGTGCTACTTTTCCAATTTTAGGAAAATAGTTATGTTTTGATTGTTTTGCGCAATTTTTCCCCGACAAATTATTTGAAATAATATAAATATTTCGATATTGCAGTTGATCAGGAAATACTTCATTTCTGTTATAGATATTTAAGAAATAAATTACACTATTTTAGAAAGTATACAACTAACCATAAGGCCTATAAGCGCCAAATAAAAATGTTTTTATAAAATTATGTTTCTATATTTATCAATAAGGTACGAGTAAATAATTCGAAATTAAAAAGACATTCGTCTGAACCATGGAGTGCAAGGAAAATTACTTAGTTTTGAGTTTTTTAGCGAAGGAATATTATTTTCAATAACTTCTACGTTTTCATTTCTTTGTTTCTTCTTTTTTCTAAAAACCGGTTTATTTGATTTAACATCCAATGGATTTGATAATTTTCGATTTGGAATGGTAAAATGTTCTTGTTTAGCTTCTGCGTCGATATCAATTGGTGTCTCCCTTGAAATATTAAAATTTTTGTCAATATTTTTAATCAATCCATTCCCTTTATGGTCACTTTTCAAAGAACTATTTATTGTTCCGATGTCGAATACGTCATCGTTTTGTTTTTCAGATGTTTGCAATCTTTTTGGAATAAGTTTGTTTGATGTAATACGGTTATCATTATCTGATACCAGTTTATCCTTTTGATCCCCGTGGCGGTTCTTTTCAGCATAGTTTCTGTAACTGCGAACAAATCGTTTCCCCCAGTCCTCTTCAGAATCATTTACAGAATATTGAATCATATTATCTCCAAAATCACTTGACTGTGTTGTAGTCGCTAATGTAGAGAACTTTTTTTTTAAATTATCCAATTCTGATATTGAAGGCTTTAGGTGTTTTGGTTTACTTTTTTGTTTAGGGCGTTTTTTAGACAGTTTTATAAATGTTCTTGACGATTTTTTGTGTAATCCGCTACCTATATCAGAATCACTCTCAGTGTATTTATTTTGTTTACTAGTAACTTCTTCCGTATCCGACTCTGATTCATACTGTTCTGTAAGACTTTCAAATGATCCAGAATGTCTTTCTTTCTTTGTGGTTTGAATTCCCCATTCATCTGAATCTATCATTGATGCTTCTAAAGCTTGTATATTTTTCATTTTAAATATATCTGAAAGTAATTTTAACCTTTGTTTATGTATGTGTCTTGCAGTTCTAACATTATTGGTACTTGGAGAGGAATCCATTTTTTCATGTTCTGATTTATTTGTCACTTTTAAACGTTTATCATTTTTATAATCTGTTGATTGAATATTCTGAATTTCATGTAGAACTTCTTTACTAGGGTATGACTTTTGAAAATGTTGATTCTTATATTTTTTAACTTCACCAATACCTTTGTTGATGTCCACTGGTAGTTCATCCCTAAAACTGGAATTTCTATTCGGTGTAATGTCCACTAAATGATCGTATTGATACTCCAGATTGACGTGAGGTCTATGCCTGTCTTGAGGTACCTTTTCAACCGGCATTAGCTGCTCTAAATTTTCTGTCGGAACATTTTGAGTACTTGTTTTCAGATGATCGTACTGATACTGAAATACCGGATGGAATTGTGATCTAGATCCTATCTGTTGTGTAACATTAGAAGTACCAGTTCCTGGCGGCGTGCCGTCTGCGGGAGAGGGGGGGAGGTGATACTGTGTTACTGAATTAGAGTAAGGTCTATTCAAGGCTAGATTCACCTTTCCGTCAATCTTGTGGTAGGGTTTTTGTGCAGTGGCATTGATACGATCCCAGTGATTAGCAGGGCTGTAATCTATGTTGCACTTAATACTTAGCCAACACATCGAAACAATTCCATCAACAATTACAACAATATAGTACGGTCTCCTATAAGGACACTGTCTCCAGTATTCACCTTGCATTAACACAACATTCCAGGGTCTGCATTGGGTCATTTCTTCTAATAAAGTCCTGAGACGACGGCATGCAACCTGTATGAGGGTGTGAAGAAGCATGAAGTTATTTAGTGCAAGGAAAATCTTAAAATTATACAATCTATGCAATTTAATCTGAGTTTATTGTGAGATATTAAGGAAGAATTCATTAAAAAAATATGTTACTTATGCTCTTTATTCGGCCAATTTGTATAAGAATATTTCACTTATTTTTACCAATATAGTTAAAATATAATATTATATTGTCGTATAGTTAAAATAATAGAACATAGTATAGTTGAATGCCATCTATAAATAATATTCACAATATTCCATATTAACTTGCGGAACTAAATCTAATCAATATTGAAAATATTAATTATGTTATACTATTTCTGTAGAATTTTCCCGCAGTCTTTACCGTTAATTTGATTTCACCTAACGGAATTATTTAATAAGAATATAATAATAATCACAATTATTTCAATTTTTAACACCCCATAGTCATTCTACATTTTTTAAAACTCATTCAGAAATAATTCTTGAAATAGTTTGATGCCTATACTATCCAAATAAAATGTAAGCATTTCAAAGATGATTGTTAAAAAATATGGGAACATCTCTGAAAAAGTTTGTTTTAGAATTTGAATTTAAAAAAAGTAAACGTTTTAGATGGTTGAACTTTTGGTAATAACTTCTGTATAATAAGTAGATGTCCTTCTATACAACAAAGGGACAGGCGACTCATTCCTTAACAAAAAAGATCGGTATTATAGAAACGTGATTAAATATGAATTAAACCGCTGACTATCGTTATTTTGTATTAATGGATTTTGATTTAAAATAGTCATAATGTAAAACGGGTCTTATATGGAGTATCAAGCGGTCCTTGTAAAGTACTAGAGGTTATCAAACAAAACGGAAAACTAGCTGTATCGGAAAACGGGTACGCATATCACCTCGTCTCTAATTGTTATACATTTATCGTATATTACGCAACCACATTAAAGGAAGGCTTCGACTTTATCAAATCAATAGTAAGATTGCATAATGAACTGAATTGATATCTTCTTAATATAAATACTCGTTCCTTCTGTATTTTATGAAAAGGAAAATGGAATTTATCAAATCAATACGCGGAAGTGATATTTTATGACTCAACGGCTTTTAGTTTAGAATAAACTA
The DNA here is from genome assembly GCA_034780555.1 of Coelogynopora nodosa. NCBI lineage: Eukaryota > Metazoa > Platyhelminthes > Proseriata > Coelogynoporidae > Coelogynopora > Coelogynopora nodosa. Next base: position 10,571 of record JAUZND010000789.1, on the reverse strand, counting down.
TACAAAAAACGAAAGAATATGTTGGAAATCCAACACATGCACATTTTTGGCAGTAACAGATAGAGAGCAAATAATTTTTTAAAAAGGCATACACTCCACCGCAAGATTCTAAAATCGTGATCAAAAAGTCTGTAGAATCTTCGAAAACATCTTCTAAAGACAACCCATTCTAGCCTATAGAAAAGATCTCTCCGGGGAAGATGTTTGTTCAGGTAATAAACGCTGCATGTTATGCTCGTGGAAATAATGATTCCCATTTTCGTATCTCTATAGAGTTATAATTATAATTACCTTCCAAAACTGTTCCCACATACGCGGTCATTCCGTACACATACAAACGGAATGTCGGCGTTACGGTCTCCAATTTCATGCATGGAATTCAATTTAATTCATTTCAACCTGCATGTTCATCGTAGATTTCGAAAGAGCTGTCGTTACCACTGTGATAGTATACTGCTCCCCGACTCTCAAATAAGTGGATGTCTTTTTCATTTCACCCGGACTATTTGAGACATGTCCAAGGACTCGGCTTGGTTAATCGTTTTATAGGCAACTAAGCTTTCATTGATTGGATGATGAAATGGAAAATGAATAATGGATATCTTTATTACAGCAAATAGGTCATAATAATCTTCCTGCACTTGTTTTTTGTGATTACTTCACAACAGCGTGGGTTGTCCCTCTAGGGGCGCGTTTTCTAAATTAAATATGGAATCACTACGCCAATTTTCATGGTATACGCACAACAAACTACTTAAATTCGTAGCACAACAAGAAAAACAATGAGCTGTGACCCGACATCCAAACCTTTTCAGACTATTAGAATTGTTCAAAGAACATAATATTTATATAGTTCAATAGTTCAATTTAGCGTCTTTCGACATTCCGTGCAGGACATTCATCCATCTATATTTATACAGAATGTATATAACGAACACGCCCAAGCTGAATAAACATTCTGAATAAGCTGAATAAGGTTTCTATCGAGCAATAATTGTGGCCAAGAAGTGGTGGTGGCCACTTTTCATATAAGCTAAGAATTAGAGTTTGGTAGCATCTTGGAGTTATATGTCAAAGGAAAACAACAAATTGAAGCAGGTATTTACTATTCTGGCACGATATAGCTTCACATTTACTGATCTCCTAACAACATCCAGCCAAAATCAGGCAAACTATTTATCCTGAACAAATGCCAATTTATGGTATGTGGCCATGCATATTTTCACATCTATTGCAAGGGGAAAAAATAGTATACTCCTTTATATTAAATATGTGGTATGCAATGTTACTGTTTTCTACTATTTTTCTAATGTCAATTTACAGTTTACAGTTGTTCATTCTCTGCTTAATAAGACTGTGCAGTAAAAATGTGCGATTCTGTTATATAGGCTACATCAGCAGAGTATGTATTAGGCCTATTTTTAAAATTGTTTTAATTAATTAATATATTACATTACTAATGCAATACTCATTACTTTCGTGTATATTATACATGAGGGTAAATTATCCAAGATAGTATAATACAATATATTAGAAAATTGTGTAACTTAATATTTCATCCTACATTCTTTCAACTACAATGAACTGTTATTTTTTTATGAATGAATCCAAAGCGTTTATGCCATATTCTTTTTTATATTCTATATAATGCACTATTAGTGAATCACAGGAGTAGGCCTATCCTCGAAACAATGTGATAAAAACTCACTATGAAACCATTCAATGTTCTACTCACATAGAGCAGCCGTCAGTCGGTCAGTTTTTTAGGAAATCCTGAACCAACATTTTTTAAACATAGCAATAAGCCTCCGTTAGTATATTTACCCCCATTTAGTTCCTTTGACTAAGATTCTGTTTGAGCTAACTCAAAGTAAGCCGCCCCTACATTTTAAGTACATCTTAGTTGCATAAATAAATGTAAGTAAGAAAATGCTCAAACAACTGTAATTCCGTACAGTTGACTATTTATTATAGAATAAAATTTTCTTAGATAATTATTCGAGAAAAATATAATAAATCAAAATTATATTTTTTCTAAGTTAAATTGAATTGTTTTAAAAAAAGGTTTGATTAAAAATACATTCAAAAGTATTATTGGCTAAACTTGGTTATAAGGGTTTTTGAATATACGTAATGCAGTACACTAACGCTAGTTAACACTGTATTTTATCTATGTATATGCATAAAATAAGTAATGTACGTAATAGTATGAAAGGTATTAAATAAGAATTGAGAGTAAAAATAAGTAACACTTACCTGAGTCATACCATCATCACGAATATTGCAAACTGCTGCGCATATTTTTTGCCTTGTAGCTATAGGTAACTCTGAGTCCACGTCAAGAATTAAGGATTCCGTATATGATTTTTGAAAGTTGATTCTTTCATTATCTAAAAAATAAATCTACTTCCAGTACTGTTTTAATATCAATTAAAATAGAACTATATTTAAAATGGTCTGCAATACAATTAAAATCTTAAAATCTTTTGTGAATGATTACTATTCAAAACAGTTATTATTTCGTATTATAGCTCCACATTACCTGTTCTTAATCTAAGCATGTTATGTGCCACATTTACGAATTACTATAATTCAAATAATGTTATGCATTATAGCCTATAATATACACACAGGCTGAAAAATAAGAATTGAAATAATGTTGAATAATCCGTAAATATCTATTTTTCTGTATCTTATCTCAGCGTATAAAAAAATCGAATATATGAACCTGTGGATTTGAAATGAATTTTCATTAATAATTTAAATTACGTTGCTTAGACCATAGAGTAATTACAATATATGTATAATTACTCTATGGCTTAGACTAACTAATAGAATAGACGATGCTTTAGTCGATAATTTTCCTCCGTCAAGTTGTTTATAAATAATCAATATGCATGAAAATGTTTCAAGACGAAAATAATGATAAATATGAAAATTTATTTAGCTATCTAAAAAATTAAAACTCCTTGTTTAAAAAAATATTTTTATAACAAAATGATTATTGTACAATCACAATTTTGTTATACAATAGAAGTATAATGACGATAAATAATAAACTTTTTAAAAAAGTGGCTCTGACTTCCATAATTTAAGTTTTTTTTATCATTATTAAAATGAAAATTATAACAATCTCATAATACACTAATATATTTTATATTATATAATATATTTTAATATATTTTTATATATTATATATAATTTTAAGCACTGAAATTAATTCTATTAATTAGTGTTTAAACGTTCCAGTTTAGTATAATCGGCAAAGGTGAATTTCATCCTTAGAAATGGTACGGTTATTGTTGCTTGGCCTTAGATCGGCTGCAGAATTCAAAATGTTGATACAATGCTACAATGTTACGGAGTTTAATCAAACTAATGAAAATTTTATCCATACACGTACATATGCTATATGCCAATATTCAAAGATTTTGTAAAATAATGTTTAGTTTTAAGATCTGCTTAGTTGTTGTGAAACATTTTTCCGTCTCTTCGCCGCAAAAAATTTTTCCTCATGTGATGAGTCTTATAGCTTTTGTAAAAATAGAAATTAGTGATTTAATATTATAATATATGAGGATACATGTTGATCTTTGAAACTGCAGAAAAAAGCATGCCATGATAAATTGGGGAAAACAGATGCAGCTGCCAATAATGCAGTTAAAAATTTAATTCAATTCTACCAAAGTTGAAAAATATTTTTAAGATAATGGAACACCATTGGAAATTTTTATGAATCGGCCAGTCAAACAGATAACTCAAAAGACACCTTTACTTGATAATAAAAGAAGAACATCTCTTTGTTTTTGCACATTCAGCTGTAAAACCGTAAAAAAGGGGTATTCAGATTCATTTAATTTGTCAAAGTATTGGAACATTGTGTGACATATATTTTTTGTTTTAATCGTCCCGCTGTCAGCCAGCTATATAACCGGATATTCCGCCTATACTTACTACTCAAGTTTATCCGAAGTTTGAAGTAACTCCTCACCTGTAAAGAAGTCTTTGATGTTTTCTTCATCATCCTCGTTATCAATATTCCAGTCGTGAAGACATCTTCGGTCGACTGATAATTCTGATAATAAAAGGTTTTTGACGAGTGCCTTTTAACAATTCTGTAAATCATATAGGCCATATAAACAATTTAGGTTTGATACACCAGTAGCTTCGCTGTTGTAAATCGCCTATAACATATTCGACTGAATTTTGATAAAATGTATACGTATTTAACATACGAACTAAAGATTGGTTTTATCTTAAAGGTTGAAGGTTAAAGGTCTTCATACTCGTCCAAAATGAGAAAGAAATGAAAAATTATTTTTTAAATTTTCTTTATGAATAGCTTGTTCATTATTTTTAACATGTGGTCTGCTTGAATCTAGCATATCAAAAAGTCTATTAACCTTTCTTATAAAATCAAATGAAGCTTGAGCTCCAGAAAATTCTCCAATGCCTATATATCTATAGGAGATATTGTAAAGAGGCTGCAACTTGACATACTAAAAAATTGAGAGACAAATTTTTCTTTCATTTCATTTTGAAATCATTCTGTAATATGATATGTAGTAAAGTTCTCTGAAGTCCATGTTTTTTATGCAATTCAAATATTCGTTCTAAATTTATCCACATTACGGTATTGACTCTTCAATCCATTAAGAAGCGCTTTTCGGTGAGACAAATACGAATTAGTTTTAACATATCGAGGAAGAGATGAATGTCATTATTTGATACTGGATTTGGGAAATAAGAAATGCTTGTTCTTAATATATACGCATAGTATCCATTATCAGATGAGTATGTGCATTTGCATATATGATTCGCTCCAACCTGGATTGCCATTCATGGAGCAAAATGTTCGTAATGTTGAATGGCTTCGGGACTATGAAGAACTTTCTTTCAAACCGATATATGCTCATGGAGGTGAAATAAAATGCTATGTTTGTGTAAATTCTTTAACATCTTTTGAATATCATAGACCCAGTTGTACAGATAGAATTTTCTACAATATATTATTAACTAATGATGGTTTACATCAAAAAAGAGTCGGTCAACAATAGTGATTGTATTAAAATCTGAGTACTTTTCTTTCTCTAAACTGTTGTAGGCGTCGAATATGCGGACATTTCAATTTGGTTTTCTTTTTCAATTTTTTATATATTTTTCCAAATTCCATTATTTTAATTTACATTTCCTGTTGAGAACTGTCAGCTGGTTTATCAGCGCTTTGTAATGGACTCCACAATAGAGTCTTTTACTTCTATAAACTCAATATATAATATAATACTACGTAGATGTTATGTTTGCACAATGTAAAAGAATAAAATATAACACATTTATGTAAAGTATCTAACTTTATACAAATGATATAGACAAAAAACATAAAACAAAAATACAGAAGGAATCTCAATTAGTCATTTCAGAAAAGCCATAGTCATAGTTATCCTATACTCTATGGCCATAGTTATCCGAAAGTGGCATTTTATGGTATAATGTTCATGGACATTTGTTTTAAATCGCAAAAACCTTGAACTGCGGAGTAAAGTTTTAGATGTAATACATGTTTCGAAGTTTTTTCATGTCTTGTATATATTGTAACTATGTGTACCCATATATATTCCTTATTGTTGGATCTCTCAATTTTGAGTAATAGAATTTGCATATATTTTGAATACGTATAAAATAGAATTTCAGAATTATATGTTTGATTTGTTTTTCCAGTTAACATTTTTTATTTTTTGCCAAATATACTATGAGTAAATGTTTCAAGTCATAGAGTAATGATTCTATGGTTCAAGTTATAACATTTTACTAATTTAACATATCGACCCAATAATTTTTTTAATATCAATAATTTGTCGCTTTACTTTCTGTTTGCCAACTATATATATGTAATATATGGATTATTGCACTGTTTTATTTTATTAGCTAGTTTATGGTATAAACATTTGAATAATTCTTAAACCGTATTATTATAGTATTAAAATCATAGTAGGCTAGAAGTGTAATTTTATGTTAGGAAATAAGTAAGTAAATGCAAATAAACGGTATAATAAAATCAAAACAGAATAATTGAATTAATGGAGTCAAACAATATTTTTCATAAGACGAGGTAAAAATATAGCATATCTTTATATCCACTTCCCATTACCACGTAGTATACTTAAACATTAATGAAACTTACACATTATTCATATTATTTATTATTATGTATTTTTTCTTTGAATATTGACTGTTTTTCTATTTGTATAAAATGCCTAGTTTTTAATATTTCATTTTTTCCTTGACTTTACATAGGAGGTTCAATGAAAAAATCAATATTTTTTACTTTATTTATTGATTTTTAAATTTTCTGTATTGTACATAGATAGGAGTTCAATGAAATTTCTTTTAAGCAAATTATTACTGATATATGTGACGGTGGCATGTTGAAATTAAATACAGGTGCGAGATTTTAAAAGCATTATTATACTTAATTCACGAATGGGGTGCATGATCAAGTTTTCAATTCTTTTTAGATTCAACACAGATTAGTTTATTAAAAAGTAATAATATTACTACTAGGAATGTCATAGTTGAAACCGATCCAGATATGTCAAGAAAAATACAATGTGAACTAATTGAAGTCATTAATAAAGAAATGAGTAATATTCCAACTAAAGTAAGTACCAATTTCGTAATAATTTATTCTTAACAAAACAATCTATAATTTAATAAATAATTTAATAAATGTATAGTCATAGATAGTGGATAGAAATATTTATACTAACTTAGCCAGGATATCAAGTCAAATAAAATATATTGTAATTAATTGGAACAACGCTGTTCCAATTTATGCAAAATATACATTAAATGAAGTTATATAGAATAAAATTATAAAATATTCAAATACAAAATGACATAAAAAATGCCATCATTTAAAAAAAATTAAAAACTGTTAGCTGAATAAATATTTAAAATACAGATTAATGACATGCGATAATTAAGAAAGAAAGCAATAATAAAATTATAGAAATAAATAAGGCAGCGTTATTTTCTATGTTTTATAATGTTTTATGTTTTTATGTTTTATAATTATTTTCTTTTAAATTATTGTTAATTAGAAAGTTTTAAATAAATGAAAACGTTTAATACAAATGTGTAAAGAATTTGTTTATTAAGAATAAATAAATAAATGATTAAGAAATAATAATTTATTTAGTTTAAAGATATTTTTGAGATGATTTTCATTCGTATAAAAGTGAATTAAAAATGAGAATGATTTATATATTTACGTTAATTTTGAATGTACTTCGTTAAATAGTACGAGTACTATTTACATGGAAATAAATGATGTTATAAATAGTTTTAATTTTAATTTTACTTTTATGATATAGGCCAGATATTTGTTTCATATTTTACTTTTTATTTTTTTAGTTGTATTTTTGCATTTTTTCATTAGCGTTGTTTGTACTTAAAATATGTTCTATTGATTTCAGTATATGATGCTATATTTATTATATGTATACGTGTACATTAGAAATATAATGTTTCATTTAATATTTGTGTTATATTTGAAATATAAATATTGTAGGCTTATTAATAATAGTACAATAATATACTACTATTAATATAATACTAACGACTTGACATTATTTTTTTGCTGTTTCATTTCACAAATCACAAGTGCAGGAGGTTACGGTGTTATTATGTTTGCAATGTCATCGCTGTGAATAATTTTCGTATATAATCAAAATGTGGGAAGCCCAGTTTATAAAAAAAAAATATATATATATATTTATATTTATAATTGTAATTTTTTTTAAATTCTACTTGTTATATTTAATGTCTCTTGCACAGAAAAGTATTTAAAAGCCAATCAGATTAGAATATTAATTTTTATCTTGTATTAATTTTGAACTATCTGTTTTGCCACTACTAAGGGGTCATTCTGACTTGTGCTTCTTGATTTTATGATTAAGAATTCTTAAGTATATCCCAAAATTATTGAATTATATGACTATCATTGTAAAAGTTAATTTTTAATGTATTAATTTGCATCCACATAAAAGAAGACATAATATAATTGATAGAAATATTCATTTTATAAAAGAGAATATATACGTGACATCAGATGCGAGTTTCAGTGCGCTCTCTGAAGTAACCATAATATTTCGCTTACAGGCACAGCCAACTACCAATCCTTTGACTAACAGTAAAAAGGGAGCACGAACAATTAATTAGTTGGAGTAAAAATTATAATAGGACAAATAATTTATAAGTCTGATAGTAATTATAAAAATTATTGCTAAAATTTCGTTAGCAAAAAAAATGAGAAACTTCAAATAATCTGAAGGCAGTAATTTAATCATCAGAACTACCAGTATCTGTCACCCATTGTAAGATAAGATAAGATAATAATTGGCTTTATTTTTAAAACAGTTTGACAGACGCAAAACGTTTTTTACAAAAAGGGTATAGGTAAAATATGTTTACAACAAATTAAATATGTACATGATATAATATAGATGTTACAATATTAACATTCGTGTGACATAATTTTTTTGGTTGTACCCGTTAAGTAGTGGTACTAGGAGGTTGTGTCGGCGGTTTCTGAGTCGGTGGTTGTGGGCGTTTCTTGGTGGCAGTAATTGGTGTAGCACGTGCTCTGGATTGCTTGATATTTTTCTAAAAAGTTTTTCATCAGCTGCGGTAATTTTGCTTAAGAGATCGAATTCTGGGGCACAGTAGCCAAACTTTTTGCTTCTCTTGATAAAGCTAAGAATTCTGGCTTGGTTTTCTTTGTTAGCATAGGCCCACCAGCTTTGGCTCGGGTATATTAAGCGTGGTACTATGAGTTGTTCGAAAATTCTATGTAGTTCACTTTTGCAAATACCTCTACTGGATAAAATTCTTAGTGCGTATAACTGGGTGCAGCATTTTTTAAAATGTTTTTATTGTTATTTGGAAATTTTATGAAAACGCAAAATTATAAAATATTATATTGGTATATTTATTAAGCTAAATTATAATATTAGTATATATTATATTCAGTATTCAGAAATTATTATAGTATTAGGCTTAATTGTACCTCAATAAACATAATCTTTTAAGTGTGAACTAGTAGTTGGAGGCAACTTTGTCTTCATATTGACTTGCAATCCTTATCCATCACCAAATTAATTAAATCAGATGTAGAAAATGTTTTTTGTCCAAATATTAGAGAACTCTTGCTCATTTTGTCAGTTTTACCTATTGGTAGTTGTGAAGCTGAATGATTATTCTCTTGTGTTTGTAGAATACACACTTGGCTTTAAATTTAATTGATTGTCTGATCTTTCTGTAATTTCAATGAATTTCAATATTGTATCTTTCTCAGTTGATGATATTGTGAAATTGTTATCTATTTTCATTGCATGTATGGAGGCATTTTATTTGCCTTATAGCATGTATAGGCATTTAAGCAGGTACACAAATGATTTCAAGTACATATAAAATGTAAATAAACTGTAATTATAATTTTGAACTTTTTTAACATTGAAACTGATATTATAATGATAGTTAGTGATAATCATTGCAATATTTAATAGTTTCATAAAAGTATGTCTTATAATTTCTTTCTATAATTATATTATTTTGATATTAAATATATATAGGTAATGCATGATAACTTTTAAGTATATAGTCATATATTTAGGAAAAAATTAAAGTGTTTATGATTAGTCATATTTATAGCACATATCTTTTTTTAGATATGACTTGTTGTATTAATATCACCTGTCTTTTTTGTTGTACGTGAGTATTTTTTGTCACTTATATTATAGTTTTGAATTTGTCAAATTAATTATAATTTATAAATTGTCTCTAATATAAATAACAATCACTGATTCGTGTTTTAAGTATTTATTTATTAAATTTGTATTTTGTTAATAAAGTTTATCTTTTTTTATAAATGTGCTTTAAAACCAACAATCTTTATAGGGTTGAATTCTGTATTAAATACAGACTAATATAGAATACATCCCTTTAGCCCAATTTTAAAAATATGATTTAATATGATTTTGATTTAATAAATTTAAAATTTGTTTATTGAAACCTATAGTTACTCAAATATTGATCAATTTAAACAAAAAAGTTTTTTAATATGAATCATAACATCATTTGTAAAAAAGTACTTTATTTATAGATTAAAAAATTATGTTAATCTTTTTTTAAGAAATAAGTATCAAAATGCTTATGTTCATTTATATAATTTTGTTGAATAGTTAATGTAATATAACTTATTATCAATCCATTTAGAGTATTATTGTATTATTGTATTATGTATTCTACCAATTTTGCGCAACATTAATGGTTCCTTTATTGAATGCCGTAAAAATGTTGATTTCCTATTTATTAAATCAAAAGTGAAATTTTTAGTATGGCAATGACAATTATTACTTACTATTGGCGTATAATTGTAAGCAAAATGATGCCAAGCTCCCACGGCATCAATTATTGATGGTATGATGATCATCGATAGACTTTCTGGTGATGAGAAAACCTTCTCTGAGATAGCGGAAGTGTCATTGAAAATGGTCCTCAAAGAAGGTGTT
>JAUZND010000788.1:0-35164 GCA_034780555.1 Coelogynopora nodosa | reverse complement strand
ATTTTTTCGACGTGGTAGCGCAACGTAGTGGTGCTACATTTCGCCTTAAATAGCTTCATGCACAATTTGCACCTTAGCCTATGAGGTTCAGAGACATTTGATATTTGTAAGTGATTCCAAATTGGGCTGTTTTTTCCTAAAAATTTGTTTTTTAAAAATCATAATTAAAATTTAATTATATTTCAAACAAATACAAATTTTAAAAAAAAAAACTACCTTCTATTTGAATCCATTGTCTATTCTCCATTCTCTCTTTTGGATTTTAAATCTGAATCCACAAAAGTACAAAATAACAATAATTTGAAAAAGAGAGTATAAATCAAATAAAATAAAATAAAATTTTGAACGAATAATTAAATTTCCAAATTTGAATACACTATAAATTAAATAAATACGATAAATTGCAGCTAAATAATTGTTTTAGCTGCACAGTTAAATGGTACTCCTATAAAACTGACCATAGACTTCTACAGTTTAGAAAATTATTTAGCTAATACAATTTTTCTGTGGTTAAAATAAATTATTTATAAAATTTGTTCTAAACTTTAGAATCTTAAGTTTTCCTATTATATATTATTATTTTTTGAATAAAAAGTACGTTTCTATGTAAATTATTTAAAATTCTTGAGTTCAATAAATTTCAGTTGATTAATCACGAACAATGTGAGTAAACAATGTTTACTAAACATATGAATGTGTTTTTTCATATCAATTTATAAATATTATTTGCAAATTTGCAATCGGTTAACCGCAGTTTAGTCTAAACAAATGTTTATATTTTAAAACTAACCACGGTTAACTTTAACCATATACATGCTCTAATTATAGCCATCAAAAGGCGAAATTTAAAATCATTTCAGATTCGTAATCAAGACAATTTAAACGAATTGGCAAATAAAGTTGTTTTGAAAAAAAAATCTAAAATTTTGTTTATAAAATTTATTATAAATAAAACAAAAAAACAAAAAATCTAATTATTAGTTTTTAAATATGGTGTTTTACGAGCTACTCATGATTTATAGACCTCTCAGTCGCGTAATTTTGTTTAAAAAAAATTTGAATTTGAATTTTGAATTTTGAATTTTAAATTTTAATTAGGCTCAACTTGTAAACCCTATAAAAAGAACGTGTCATGAAATAATAAAACGTGGTGGTTTACTCGCCAGTTTTGAAAATTTAGGAGAAATGAAATTACCTTATTTGATGAGAAGGGAACGTGAAACTTTTAATATAGGACGGTAATTTATTTTTTTAACATTTTTTATATTATAATAATTCATGTTTATTAAATTAATTAATTAATTAGTTACTTTGTCATAAATTTTCATTCACCTCCTTCCAGTATCCAGGATTTAACAACCTATATTCAAATGGATAACGATGTCATTAGAAGAAGAATATGTAAAAAGGAAGTAGAAATTTATCGTCCCTGCGATAAAGAGACTTGTGATTTTCAAGAAATGAGCGAATCTATTAGACAGAAAATTGCAAATTATGAAAAAACGTGCCTCTCCTTTAAGGAATATTGAAAATCTGAATATTTTATTTTATATTTTTTAGTCAATTATTGACGAACCATTAAATTTTTTGTACATTTTTTGTACATTTTCAATAAGGTTTGAGGGTAATAACAACATTACGTAATAACCACCTAGTTGCTGATATACCATCATGTTTAAGATCAATGTACATTATTGGATCATTTTCACGCGTAGAATAGCAAGTGTATACAGGACATTAGTAAGTTTCACTTCTGGAAGAATTTGAACTATCGGAAAAATTTTCAGGTCGATCCATTTTATTTGAATGGACTGTCAGATGCATTACAGGTAAAATGGAATATGGTGTATCATTTGAGCTAGAGTCAATCAATTCGAGATTTACCTTGTCCCAGTTGCATCCCCACAAGTAAAAACCGTGAACAAATATTCCTTCAGAAGGAGGATCTCGAACCTAAATAGTTTTATATAATTTTTATATAAAATTTTATAATTTTTAGTTGTTTTTTCATTCAAATGTACATTTTGTACCGTTTTTTATAAAATTTTATCATTTTTAGTTGTTTTTTCATTCAAATATACATTTTGTAACGTTTTTTATTAAATTTTATAATTTTTATTTGTTTTTTCATTCAAATATATTTGCATATATACATTTTATAACGTTTTTTATAAAATTTTATCATTTTTAGTCACTTTAAATTTTAAATTAATATAAATAAAAATTACATGATCCTTTTCCCTCGAAGTAACTTGAGTATGCAATTTTAACAAATCATTACAATTAGAACCTGCCCCTTTTGTTATAAAAAAAGAAAGAAATGTTTTCGTTTTTGAAAAGGCACTGAGCAAGAAGGACGGTGTCTTTTCAAGACCCTAAAATCAAAAAAAAGTTGAAAAAAATAATTTCAAAACAATAATTACGTGAACCAACATTCGTTCTAAATGAAACGTTTTATTGGCCAATTCATTTATCCAACTCGAAAGATTCATCGACATTGGAGGAGAATCTTTACCAAAAGGTTCAATCCATCTTTGAGGCAATTTTCCAGAAATGAGACTTGCACAAACGTGCAAAATATGAGTCGATATATATTCGCCCATCATTTCATCTTCACAGAGAGTTTTAATCTTCTACAAAAAGTTTAATTATGTAAAAAATGAAAATAAATATATATAAAAAAAACTAACCATCAAATCTTGTTTTATTGTAGAAATTTTTTCATACAATTGATACATTTCAACTGCTATAAAACTCGAAAAGTGCTGATTAGATGAATTTCTTCGAACTTTATCCACAACATACTCTTTTGAATAAATTTTTGGCAACTTTAGCAAAACATTCTGGGACAAATCCAACAAATCAACCATTCTCTTATTTTTACATGTTGCTAAAACGGCACTGGAATAATGACCACGATTTACAACAAGATGATGGTTTGCTATACTGCTTATATTCCCTTTAGGAGAAACTAAACAAAAAATTAAATTATATTTATTTATTTATTTATAAATAATTTAATTATTATAATTATAATTCAATAAATTTTTACAGTTGCAATATATTCTGTCCCTGGCACTTTTTTTATGGGGCGAATCATACATTTGATCCATTATATAATTCATATTACTAAAAATGTACTGTTCATCTCCTTTCAACGTCTAAAGTTACATTTTTGACAATTGATATTATTAATATTAAAAATATTAAAATATTAAATTTAAATTACATCAACACATGTGTTTAAATTGACAGCTTCTGGATCATTTAAGAGAAACAACGAGTGTTTCATTATGGTTTGATTCATGTTGGTCATTTTAGTAGTAGAATTTAGGTTTAATCCGCTAATTTTGTATTTTGCTATTTAAATATTAATAAATATTAATAAAATATCTGTAAAAAAATTATTACTTTTTCCAATTTCAATATCCCTTTTTAAGGAATTTGGAGATAACCAATATTCTACCAAAGTATTAAGAACGCTCTTATCGTGTTTATTGGACATGTTGCAAGATAATATTATTTCATTCAAATGAACCTTCAACTTGTTGATAAAGGACATTCGAACTGGATGAATGGGCAGTTCAGTGTCATTTTCATTTTCCAGCATTTCTTCCGTAAAGAGGCTGAGGGCATTCTAGTTGAAAAATATTTTAAAATGTATGAAATATTTAAAAATTACTTTAATTGAAGAATATCCTAAAAGAGAAACTTGTTGAGATTCTATCCAATTACACCTGGCGAATCTACTTCTAAGTTTTACGGCTCCGTATAAATATCCTACATTATGTAACAATGATCCATATTCATTCTTCATTGCCCAATTGTATACTCGTGGATTTGTGATTTGGAAAGTTTTTACAACGTCTTCTACAAGGCCCTAAAATAACAATTAAAACAATATTTCGATTGTTTATTAAAAAATTTTGAAATTTTGATTATTTTTTTCGTATAATTTAAACTTTTTATTAAAATATTTTTAATTATAAACACACTAAATCATTTATTTAAACTTTTTAATTAAAATTATGAAATTTATATTTAAATAGATATAATAATATATTAACAATTACAATAGACCCGCTTTCCACATACACACATGAATTATTCCTCAAATATAAACAATTATCCATAAAATCTTCCTCTGTCACAATTGACCAAATTACAAAATCAGGCTTCAAACCAACATTATGACTTTGAGCAGCCTTGTGCACATTATCAATCTTATTCGACAAAGCTTGTCTTTCTAAAATAGCTTGAATCATCTCATCAATCTCCACGTCATTCTTACAATCAAACAAAACCAACCACGTGTTCTAAATTAAAAATAATCAAATATAAAAAAAAATGAAAAAAAAAACATCTTCAACAGCTCTATTAATCATCTCTTTCATTGCATAATCATTGACATCATGGGAGAAATACATTTTAAGTTTTTTACCACACGATTTAGCAAAATGAACAATCATATCGATCGCTTGTCTTCTCTCGGATTTTGAATGTACAACCGTTAAAGCCTTGTTGACGTCTCTTAATTTAACCAACACGTTAAAATCAATTTTATTATCCGACAAGTACTTTCTTCCCAAAACTGAATTTATAAAACATTCTGTCGCTTGCAATATACGATCTGGTCTCGTAGCTCTCATTAAAATCAAACGTTGAAAAGCATCTACGTGTCTATCAATCCTATCAGGAAGAGGCATAATTTCCGGACAGTCATTCTCACACATGTACCTCCATTGAGTCTCTTTCCCATCTCTCAACATTCTGTCAAACATGTCTTTGAACCATTCATAATGAACCGCTATAATTTGTAAATTGTGAAATTGTTCGTCAGAAATCCAATCAAACGACTTTTTCAACGCTCCAAACTTGCTTTCGCCCGGAATAGTGTTCAACTTGTACATGATCATGGACGCTAGAGTTGGAGAAATTAAAAACTCTTTCATTCCAGGCAGAATTGTGTTTGATTCCTCAAACACAGCCATGGCCAATAAACTCGCAAATATAAACCGATCTTGGTTCTTCAACATGCGACTCACTTTATAAAAAGTTGTAAAGGTGATATTTTCCAAAACATTTTTCTGAGACACTCTGTCGGCATGTTGAGTAGAAAAGTCAAGAATATTGTAAAATTGGCTTAAATTAAACCTGTACATTTTATTGATAGATTCCATAAATCTACACACGTTGAAGCAATTTGTAGCCCTGTCGATAATGTTGGATTGCAGGTTTTTAGATTTTTGTAACAGTTTCATATTGTTGAAATTTTCATAAAAACTCAATTTCAACTCATTATATCGGCTTTTTAAATCTGCTAAAGACTTGTATGCAATTTTATCGTATAGGAAAATGTCGGTACTCGTCAATTGAAGTAACATTTCATCTTCCAGCTTGTCCAAGTTTTCATGTTGAACAAGTAATTTTTGAGATAAAATTTTCTCATTTTCAAAAATACTCGGGTTTTCATTTTTAATATACCTTTGAAAAAGAAGCATTTTTACATCACTTGTTGCCAATTGAACAGCAATAACATTAAGATTTCCCATTATCAACTGAGGGTTGTTATTTACATTTTCACAGGTATGAAGAATTAGCCTGAAATGAGGAGAGCACAAAACGTCTCCGTTTTTAGTAGCAATTTTGAATTTATGCTTTTCCTTTATAAATTTGAACCGATTAATAAAAATTGATTCCAAAAGGTTGTTTTGTAATAATGACGCGACATTAACATTTTTAACAATCAGCATGTTACCTTCACAAAGACACTTTTCAAAATAATTTTGCAAATCAACATGGTCGATATACACAATTTTTAAAAATGTCTTTTTTAAAACGTCCACCACCCAATCAACAATGTTAACATTGCGATCATAAATAATTGACCAATCAACGAGATTAATGGCAATTTTAACAATCTCCAAGGTCTCGATATATACTGGAGGAATGGTGGAATCTGACATGTCGTGTTCAAGTTTCTGAGAATCGTTGCCCATAAAGGTGTGTAAACTCGTTTGTGTAAAAATAAGCTTTTCCGGTATAGGAATTTCATTTTTAACACAAATGTTGAGAAAGCTTTCACAAAACTGTTTTTTCGTGTCTATCGACTCGTAGCCAACTACAAATGTAGTGTAAGCTGCGGCTAAAATACAATTAAGTATTAAGGTTGAGTTGGAGTTGTTGAGTGTAATGTAATTTTGCCAATCTTTCTTCATTTCATTGAATTTTAAAAGCAAATTGGTTAAAGTATTGGCTCGCACTTGTAATTCACTAATTTGATCCTGCATTTTTTTGCCTCTTTCTACGCTTTCGTCGTATGTATTTTGCAACTTTTCCAATTGGATTACAGCACAATCAATTTCACTTTCACTGTAAAATCCGTCATTTTTGAGGCTTTTTGAAATTTCAGTGTCTTGTTCTGTGGCTTCCGTTTTATCAGAATCGTCTTCAAATTCCCAGTTTAATTCGTTCAATCTAGAGACTAATTTATCGTGGTTTTTTTTCACATGAGTGAAATCAACAAGAGACACAAGGTATTGTAAAATTACAGCTGCTTCGTCGCTAGCATATTTGGCATTTTCAAAATCCAACATGTTTTTTGCAGCAGAAACGTTTTTATTGTGTTGAAAGCAAGTAGGAGAAACGTACATTTCTACTGTGGATACAATTTCTTGGGAGAGGCCATCTTTCCATGGTATGTTTTTTAGCATGTCTACGAATCGGGTAGAGTCACTGACAATTGATTGAATTTCACTCCATTCCAGGGATGATTCGAGATGATCGGTTTGTGAGACGGTAGATATTCTGGAAGATTGGTCGTTTTTGAGAGACAAGTTTCGAGAAGATATTGAAGCTGATTGAACGTTTGAAGTAGACTCGATTATTTTAAAAGGTGGTAGTTTTTCCACCACAATGAGTGCAATTTGCATTATAAGATGAACTCGTTTTGGAGGGTTTTGTAAATTTCGTACGTTTTCCACGCATTGTCGAGTAATTTTGTCTCTAAACGAATAATTTTGACAAATTTTTAGAAATATTCACAAATATTCATAATTTTTCAAAAATATTCACAAACTTTCAGAAATATTGACAAATTTTTAAAAATATTGTAAAATAAAAAAAATACCTTTGTAAATAAACACTATTCATGAACGAATTTAAACTCTGTCCATCAATTTGACTCTGTAAAGTTTGATACTCTTCTTGCAAACGCTTCAACCTCTTATCCTCCATATTTTTATAAACCCTATCAAATTCATCGTCATATTTGTCCCTACTCATACAATGTAATACATCAGTTTCAGCCTCTTCTTCGCTACAAACATCCCGAGTTTGTAAAAAGGCATGTAGAGTCCCCTCGTCTTTCTGGCGAGCTCTAATATTTTCAATAAAAGCACACTTTTCCATCAGTTCGTCAAAACAACATGTATGGTCTTTTATAGACGCATTATATTGATTTACAATTTCTTCAAGTTGTTGTTGTAAATTATCCGACAAAAGATTCATTTCGTCTAAATTTTCGATAGCTTTAGAGTACTTTTCAAATCGTTCGCGTCTTTTTTCGCCTTGTAATTGGAACAAGTATTGAAAAATGTTCAACATTCGTTTATTGTGAGCAGGACTTACCAAGTTATTACTGAAGATTGCAGCCTTTTCGCTCTTGTTGAACAAATTGGTAATTTCATCGTGCAAAATACGTTTGGAGCATGGAGCAGAAATTTTTTCTTTTTCTGAATTGGTGCTTTCAGATAAAGACGATTCATTCTTTCCTACGAATGAAATACTGAGGTATTTTTCACGGACAAAATTTGTAATTTCACTAAAAGACTTTTTAGTGGCTGTTGCAAATTTCAAAGATTCTTGTAAATTGCCATCGTATTCCAAATTTGTCAATGTTTGCTCCAACATCATTTCAACGTTATCCCTGGCCATTTCATCAATAAAAATACACTGGCAGCAATCCAAAAGCGTTGTATAATCGCTACAAATCATCTTCATAGTGTCACTGGTCGTGTTTACATTAAGTACAATATGCAAATGCTGTAAAACTCGTTTTGTAAACAATTGACGGGCAGACATGTTGGAAACGTCTTCATTCTCCTTCTTCATAATGGAAGTAAACTCAACCAATAAAGATTTTATTTCATCCGGAGTGAAAAGTTGGTGGTGATGTCCAGTATTCAAAACTGAAGTGATGGTATTCCATACACGAAAATCGACAATTTCCTCGCATCTTATATAAATACCAATGTTGCATCCGTCAATTCCACAACCTCGGATAGCTTTCCGAAAGACATCTTGAATGTACGTCAAGTTTGTACAGTGTACTAGAATTTCTTTATAACCAACAATGCCAAACGATAATTTAACCAAGTCTATTGCCAGTCTTCCAGTGTTTGTAACGAGCATTACATTTCCGTGTGTTTCGTAATTTAGCACTCTGGTTATACTGAGCACGTGATTCAAGGAAATGTTGGTAATTTTGAGAGGAATGTGTTGATTTCTCGGAAGATGATTGTACTTGTCGATAAATATGTTTATGGCACTTATAAACCCCGTTTCGTCTTCAATTTTCTGGATAACCGGTTTTATTTCATTATTTTGCATGGTTGAATATGACCTCATTATAATGTCCTTGATGGAAATTGTAGTAAACAAAATTTCTTCATGTTTTACAGCCGGGAAGGTTTTTTCAAAAATGTTGCCAATTTGTTTTTCCATCCAATATAGGTCAGATTGTTGAGAAATTGAGTTTTTGTACATTTTTCCAATTTCATGTCGTAACAAATGAACCATTTGATGTTCTTGACACGTAATTTGTTTGTTTAATCGTGACAGGAACACTATACCAGAACATATTTGATTCAAAGAAAAGGAAATGTAATGGTGTCGACCAATCATTGAAATGGGGAGCAAATTTATCGTGGCACACTTGTAGACGCTGAAAAGGGCGCCAGTGATACTTTGTGTAAAACTTTCAGAAAAGGGCTTAGCCGATTCGCACTTATTCAGTTGGTCTGTCACATTTTGTGAAATGATGCTTTTTATTGCTTCATCTTTCATTTCGCCAATTCCCAATACCAAAAAGTTTTTCAACAACCTCGGCGAAAATTTCCTTCTTATATCGTGATAATTTATGTAATCAAACGTTGCACAACAGAAAAAATTAATATCTTGCAATTGAACCATATCAAATCGATCATCGTACTTGTACAAGTACTCGTCGTTAGTCATTTGCCTGACCAACTCTAATGGAGAATTTAATTCGTCACAAGGTAAGTGTAAGTCTTCTATAAATACAGTCAATCGTTTATTATCTTCTGCGCCGTATAAAATGCCTTTTCTGTGCACCACACTATTCAATACGTCTTTTTGGACATTGAAAGGTGTAAAATGTTTTGAAAACAACATTTTCCTGGTAGCGACCAATTGAGGGTCGAAATTCTCAAAGAGTAGATTCAAAATGTGCGATTTACCTTGTCCTCGCGGACCCAACATTAAAATGTTCATACCGAGGTTTGAGGCGTAATTAATGATTGTTTTCATTTGTAGAGTGCTGCATGTTTCGACTATTGTGTTCGTTGAAGTTTTTAAATTTTGAATATTGGTTGCTTCTCTAGATTCTTCTAGGCGTGAGGTCCACGGATCCCATTCGCCTGTTTCATCCACATAATAATCGTAGATGGAGATATTTTGATCGTAATCTGGAAAAACGGTAGAGAGGTTTGAGACTAGTTGGTTAAATTTTTTCTTGTCGTTGTCGTCAAACATTACAGCACAAGCCCATACGAGGCAGAATAGGAAGATTCGACGAATGTGCAAATCTCCGCCAAGTTCGATATTGTCAGTGAGAATGCAGCTGATGAGTTTGAGGGCTGATTGTACGATTCCAGTTTCGCATAATTCAATGCGGCAACTAATTATATTTTAGTTTTTTAATTCATCATTTTATAAATTAATTGAAAATAATTGAATCATTTATTTCGTGAAATTTAGACTTTTTATTCACACATTTTAAAATCAAAGTAATTAATTTTTAAAAATTACGAGCATTCTTTTCGAATAAAAAGAAAAACACTTGGAAAAATAGCATTAAATTCCTTAGATAAAACGGCACTAATATGTTCTGTTTGGTTCTTTAGCCATGAATACACCAGTGAAGACCAATTATTAACAGTGTCATCAAAATACACAATCCCCTATGTTAAAAAAATAAACTAAAACAAAAACAAAAAATATAAAATATACCATTTTGGCGATTCTACTTGGCGATACATTTTCCAACGTCGTTGTCTCATACACAACTATGATATTAGAAACATCAAAGTATTCTCCAGTTTGAAATATAATGTTCTAAAAATATATAAATTAATAATTAATAATATATAATTATAATTAATCAATGAAAAAAACATACTTCATCTTTTTCAAAAATTGGACTTAGAAAATTGTTACTTGCATCTGTAATCATGCCATCAATACACAACCACGTTATAATATTATTCTAAAATATATTTTAAAATATTTATTTTAAATTAACCTTTTTTAATTTCCTGATAACACCACCTATAAACCCGTATAATTGATCGTTGCTATCCCAAGCTCGTCCATACATTCCCACTAATCTGTGATGTCTCTTGTTGTACGTTTTTGAAGAATAATTAGTCAAAACTGATGTAGTAGCCTTTAAACAGGTACTTTTACCTGAACCGGCTGATCCCAACAAAATGATACCTTTATAAACTATGGAAATGTCGTTAATATTGAGACACTTGTTAAACCATGCATCTGAATAGTTTAATTTCTCATTATTGGCGTATTGCTTTAATTTAGACATGAATCCGTTTTTATCGTATTTTGAAAATCCAATTATCGAGTCTTGGAAAGTGGCGTCGGTTTTAGAACTCACATTTAAGTCTTTAAAGGTTTTGTTTAGTAGAGATTTGAATAATATCAAATTCTAATAAACAATATAAAAAAATATAATATTTATACAATTTTTTTAAAATAATAAATTACATTATCGGAAAGCCTCGTCAACACAATACTCTCAATGCACGTTTTTATAATAACCAATTCTTGCTTAATAACCAAACTGTTTGGATCTATTGATGATTTAGTAGCTCGTGCGGTATTTGTGGAAGAATCGTTATTTTTAGGGCTTTTCTGTGCCCTATAACCTCTATTTTTTAAAGCTGTAATGTTTTTGCTAGAAATGTGTTTCATGATGAAATATACAAAATAGTAAATGTTGTTTTTCAACAGACTTTGTCCACTAAAAGGTTAATTTTTAATTAATTTTAAAAATAAATTTTTTTACATTAAATTTTCCGTTAAAGTGTACAAATTGATCAATTTGGGTGTAATCACAGACGCATTTTTAAATCCTGCTCTATAAATCATAAATTTAACCAATTGAATAGAATCAACTGGTGAAAAGGAAATTCTCCTAAACTCCATCATATCAACCAGGCAAGAATCGTCGTAATTTTTTCCACATGGCCAATCAAAAATAAAAGCAACATTACTGTTCTAAAAACACCATTATATATAAATTTTATAAATTGTCTTTTTTTTACCCAACATTCCAATTTTTTTGAACCTTCCAATTGTTCCAAAGACTGATGGCCATTTTCATGTTTTAAAGCTTCTTTAGTTCGTTTAATATTTATGTTTTTACATTTTGTTATCGTTTGTTGAATTTTCGTGATTAAAACAAATAGCGACCGGCAATTTTCACGGTTGTATTTCGTGACATTTGAGAAAAAGAGCCAATCACCACGCTAGAAAAAAAATTTATTTTTAAATTAAAGTGTTTTTTTAAAAATAATCATTTTAAATTTAAATAATTTTTATATATTACTTTTGCTGCTCCGTAAACAGCGTCAGACACGAATTTTATGTCAAAATCGGTTACCAGGTCGTACATTTTAAGCGGTTGACCAAATAAAAAGGCCAATGACTAAAATAATTTTAATTTTTGTTAATTTTGTAAACTTTTTTATTGTAATTATTATTAGTAATTTATATACGTGTCAATTTAATATATATATTTTTTAAGTAAAAGTACTGTAAAATTTAGATTCATGCTATATATAAAACGTAAGAACCGCACGTATTATTATTATTATAAATTGTTTTATGTCACTTGATATAAATTTCTGTTAAAAGTTCTGTTCAAGGAGTTAAATTTCATGGAATTTACAGTCATAAATTATTTACATTTTACAATCTTACACTAAATTTTTCATAATTTTTAAAAATTAAAAATATTCATGTGGCCGGCGGAAGAAAAAAATCTCCTCTTTGGAATTATTTCACCGAAGTAATGGTGGAAGGTACGTCTCACTCAAGTTGTAATTCATGTGAGTATAAAAACAAAGGCAATAATTTTACAACATTGAAGAATCATTTTCAGATACACTTATCGAAATATAATGAATATCTAGAGACTGTAGCGAGTTATTAAAATAAATACAATTTTTAAATCTGATAATACTTCAAAAAACAATTTCAAAAAGACTCTGATGAATTTATTTTCACATCCTAGTACCTCTTTTCAACTTGTCGAATCAACAGAATTTAAAGAATATACATCGTTTTTAAATAATTCTACCAATTTATTATAATTTATTTCCTACAAGGAATATATTGAAATCGTGGATTATAAAGGCGTCTGAAGATACAATGAAATATTTGTGCGGGCATTTGGACACAGAAAGGTTTTAAGTATTCCTCCTAGGAGTTACTATACATTATATCAATCAAAACTACCTATCACTCAAATACTATAGCATTACATGAAATTCTGCATCCTTACACTGGTATTTAAGAATTAAAAAATTAAATAAAATAATATTTATTAATAGGAGACTCGGTCGATGAAATAATACAAAATTAATACAATTAAAAATGAATTTGAACCCAGAGAATGTTATCAGATATGTAACACATAGAGGTTAAAATATGATTAAAACTTTTAAAAGTTACGAGGTGTTCGAGTCAATAGACATTGAAAATGATATTGACGACATAGAGAATATTGAGAATTATATAGATAATATCAATATTTCTCTACCAAAGAGGCTATCTTGTAACGCTCATTTGATGAATAATATAGCACAATATGTGGTCACAACAACTTGTTTTCGGTGTTTAAGGGAAAGTGTCTTGAACTTGGTAGGGACAGTATGCAGATCCTCAGTGTTGCAACAAAAACTAAGAATATTGGCCAATAAGTGCTTAATCAGGGTATATTTAATTCAAATGATTAGTAATTTTTTATTGTTCATGAGGTATCTAATACAAGATGGGTGTATTTTTTTACTTTTTAAAGAGATTATCTCTTTTGCGGCGTTCATTGAGTGAGGTATGTCTGGTGGCGGATATTTCTATAGCATTCACCTGGGCAGATGTCGATTTATGTATCAAAGTGTTGGAGCCATTGGCTAATGAGTGTAAAGTCCTTGAAGGGCAAAAGTATGCTACTTCGTCACTCATTATACCTCAGATATTAACAGTTAAAGAGGATATAAATAATTTGAAAAGCGAAACACACGGCCAAGCATTGAAAGATATAATTTGTGAAATTGATATAAAGTTTAAAACTGTGATAGACTATAGACTCATATTTTGATCCCTCCTATTTATTATGTACAATGCTCGACCCAAAATTGTCTAACGAGTTAACCAATGATTTTTTCAAAATAGGTATAGTCAAATTAAAAAGCTATATGGAATCACACCGACAATTTTCATCAGTAGCTGAACCTGGAATTGAACAAGAAAGTCCTCCGACGAAAAGAAGAAAGTTTAAAAGAGACATCATCTCGAATCCGCTTGACGTACAATTATCAAACTATATCGAGAAATTGGAGAATGGCAACATTCAGAACGAGGGTGCTCTAGAATTTTGGGAAGACAATAGAATGTATTTAAACCAGCTACACGGCCCGGCCGTTAAAATGTTATCTATGCCGGCAACAAGTGCCAGCGCTGAAAGATTGTTTTCTATGGCCGGAGCTCGTTGTTGTGGGAGAAAAAATAGCACTAAAAAGAAGTTATTAGAGGCCCTCATCCTGGAAAGGTTTAATAAATAACTAATAAGTGTATTAATTATTAAAATATTAATTTAACTTTTAAAACTATTTTTTTTAATTTTACTTTTACCTATTACTTGCTTAAATTATTTTGAAAATTTTACTTTTACCTATTACTTACTTAAATTATTTTGAAAATTTTACTTTTACTTTTACTTACTTAAACCTAAAATACAAAAAATTGACATGTATAGTAATTTATTACCTTTATAGATTCCTTTTTTAGTGATATTTCTGATCCAGATATGGAAATACACCGATTTTCAGCCAATGTTGTATAGAAAGAAAATGAACTAGATTCAAAAACGTGGCTATATGCTGATCCGGTATTAAAACCATAAAATTCGTAGCCATAATTAATGTGGTGGTTCATCATTACCATTTTAGATTCTTTGGATTCTTAAAAATTTTCAATTTTAAACACATTTGATCATTTATTTCGTGAAATTTATTTAGACTTTATATTCAAACTTTTTCAATTTTAAACACTCTTAAAAATTTTAAAAAAGTTATTAAATTTATACCTTCAGTATAGTAAACTCTTATGTTTCTCAAATAATCAAAATCTGTAATTTCCTTAACTCTCTTATTAACCAGCATGTCCATTAAATCTCGATAATAAAACCCAATCTAAATATAAAATTAACAATAAATGATAAAAATAATATAATATTCATCTACCGCTATTAAATTATATAGTCTTTTATTCTCTCTAATAGAAATGGCTGTTAAACCTCCAACTTTAGCCTTGTTAGTTTTGGTAGCTTCCAATGTTAACTTGGTTATGTAAAATGTAAACTTTTTAGCTGCATTAAACAGAGATTTTCTGTCAATTTTTAATTCATTGATCCCCTTTTCAACTTCGTTAGTCCAGAAATTGACCAATCCATAAATACAAACTTGTGTGATAAACTAAAATAATAAATTATTATAAATTTATATTTTAGCATAATTTTACTATAATTTTTATATAATTTTTTTTAATAAAAAAACACCTTTTTATTCCATTCATTCATCTTAACTTCTCTGGAAACATCCAAACATATTCCATTGATTTGCTTCTTGATAACGCTTTTCATTTCAGCTTCAATATTTGAAATAAACTGTTCCACAGACACATTAAAAACAATCTAGATAAAAAATAAAAAAATAAAAATAAAATTTTATAAAAAAACATTTTGATTAAACGTCAATTCTTCTCCTCTTTTGCTCAACATACTAGTAAAAGCAATCGTTTTTGACTTGTCCAATTTTTCAAAGTTGGACTAGAAATAAAAGTTTACAATCGATATTAATATTAATAATATAAATAATTATACAAATTATTAGTTATTTTACCCCATTTTCGTCAATTTTATCCAACGTCTAGAATAATAAAAGATTAATAAAAAAGTAAAAAATGAATTATTTAAAATAATAATAATATAAGCATCAACAACAATAAACAAGCAAAGCATAAATGTATGATAGTAATGTAAAAGCCAAGCACCTTTCTGTAATTAAATATCAGCTAAATAGACAACATAAATAATATAAAATTTACAACAAATAATTATTACTAATTTATATTATAATTAATTAATATAAATATATACAAACACATTAATCTACAAGCATTAATTTTAATTAAAAATTATATGTAAAATAAAAAAATTTCAATTACTCCCAAGTCCAGAATTACAGGTTTAGCTTCCATTTCAGTAATTTTATGTTTTTTATTTACGTCAATGACAGCTTCTGATCCAAAGCTGTCCAAAATTGGAAAAAGAATGCTAAATTTAAAATTATAAATAAATTATAAATATAAATTTTATTATTTAAAATAATAATAAATAAATGGTTATGTTTTTAATATTCCATTTAAATTTTTTATAGTTTAAATGTTACCGCAAATATTCACGCATTTTCGACAAATTTCTCTGAGAACTTAAAATTATCAACACAGTTTTATCGTTAACGTAGTAAAACCGTGGTTGTTGGTTTCTTTTTGAGTCGATATATTCCGTTAGTCCAATAGCACAATTGTTTAACTTTTTTCGAACGCTTTTTAACAATGTAGACTGTTTTACGTCTCCGTCAATACAACATTGGACCACGTTGTTGTTTTCTTTAGCTTTTATCATTATCCAACGCCACGAATTATCGGCCGCTTTTAGTAACTCGAAAAAGTTTTCCAAGTTCTAAAATTTATTAAAAGTTTTTACATAATAAATTAATTTTTTAAAAAAACTTTTATACGTTTGTATATCCAATATTTGTACAATTAATTATTTCTACTACAATTTTACATTTTTAAAAAAACTTTTATACACTTTTATATCCAATATTTGTACAATTAATTATTTCTACTACAATTTTACATTATAAAAATTTTGTTTAAATTACAGTAAATTCCCCGGGTTTCTGTAGCGTCCCCAAATTACTTCTAATAGGATCAAAACTTTTCCACAATGTCTGCACCTCCATCCACAATTCGATAACATAGCCAATTTCCTTGAGCTTGTCAATCCATTCTGATGCTTGGGCAGCCAAAGAACCTGTATCTCTAGGTGTAATTATACTAAAAAGTTGAGATTGAGATTCTTCCAATTGCTGTAATATTTCTTCTACACATTTATTATTCAAAACGTGGAAAGTTGTAATAGGATCAGAGTCAATTATAAAAATTTGTTCGGCCCATAGCTCTTCTATCGAGTGAATACATTGTTCAATTTCAAGTTCTGTGGCAGCTGCTTCACAAATGGCAAAAACTAGATCTTTTTTCCTGGAAAAAAGTGAGTTTAAAATATATATATAATTTATTATAATTTTAAAATTACTCTACTAATGGAATATTCATCAAGTCATTCAAACAAAAAACATTTTCCTCCAGCAAAAAGGAACTATTTGTTACGCTCATTATCTCCAACCATCTTCTATTTAAAATCTCCTAATTATTAAATTAATTGACAAATATATTTAATTTTATAAATTTTTTTTTACTTTTCTAGACAGTCTGTTCATAATGGGCAAAATATTTCGATAATTTGAAAGACAGTCTTTTAATTTTTTAAAGGAATCCCAACCTTTTAATTTTCGCGGAAGAGCCAAGCATTCGTCCCAAAATTTGTTAATCTATTTTATAATATTGAAATAAAATGTATTTTAGTTTTATTTAAAAAATTTTTTAAAATAATCACTTTTATTTGTGATTCAGCGAGATCAAAATCTTTCCACAAAGTTGATCGAAATTTTAAATCAAATTTTATGTACTTTTGATATAGCAAATATAAATGTTCCAATAAAAGAATTTCCTTTAATTTTTTTAATTTTAATTTTTAGTTTTTAAAATATAAATAATGATATTTTTTAAAAAAAATACCTCTCCTGTCCTATCCAATTCAATAAAAGACGGATAAGTTATTCCAAAAAGAATACAAATGGAGACAATCGTTTGTTTTTCTGCATCATATTTTTGGTATTCTTGTAAATATTCTTCCAAGCGATTTACCGCATCATTAGGATCAATTCCTGGTCTCCCAGGACCTTGAATATCGAACGAATTTCGAAAGTGTACAATTTCGACAATAAACGACTAAAAAGTATATAAATTGTTAACTTTTATATTCGTTTTTTTTAATTTTTTAATTTTTTAATTTTTTTTAAAAATTAACCTTGATCTGTTTGTCCAAAAGTTCTTCAAACGACTTTCTATTTTTTACTAAAAGATTTTCCCTCACGCTCTCAGAAACACTAATTAAGTCGGACCAATTTGTTCGTAGTGAATTTAGTTTTTTCACGTCCACAATTTCAATCTGATCAGTCAATTGACTAAAATAATTTTTTTTTTAAAATAATAAAAAAATTTTACAAAATTTCATTAAAATCATTTTCAATAGGAAGATAAATTTCGTCACATATAATCTCAAAGTTTCTCAATTCTTCAATCAAGTTTAACGTTTCATTCAATTCTGATAAAGTTTCAACAGGACAGTTTAACTTTTGTGTACAAGCAGTTTGATAATTTACTGCATCATTGAGTAATTTCTTTTAAAAAAATTAATTTAAAATTATTAAAATTATTTTTTTACCTTGACTTGGTCCAATTTAATTTCTATAAATTTCTTTTTATACGTACTCATTAGCGATAATATTGTTTGTTGGAGATATCCAATATCGATAAAAAGTGGGCCGATAATTAACGAACTAGAACTTTGGTGAAGCTACATTTTTTATTGAAAAATATTTTAAATATTTTATATTTTATTTTTTTTTTATTTTTTTAGTTAAAATTGTAAATAATATACCTGAGCTTCTAATTTTTTGATCCTGTCAAGTTCTGTTGACAATTCATCAACTTCCATCAGATTAATATCCATTCCATCACTTTTTGTTAAATCATTGCGCCATAAAAAGTTAAATTTGTCGTAAGATTGAATGAGTGTTTTTAAATTGTTGAGCATTTCTATAAAATATTTTTTAATTACTTTTTTTACAAAATACCTTCACAGTTATCTTCTAGTTTTTCCAAATGTTGATGAAAATTCATTTCTATGTTTTCTGATGAAAATCCAAAAAAAATTATAGTGTCTAATTTTAGTTTATTAATATTAAAATTTCAATTTTTAAAAAACCTTTCAACACATTTTCTATAAAATGTATCAATTGCGATAAAACTTGATAAATATCATTACACGTCGGTGAAAATGCGATATTTGGAGGTTTTAATGAGAGTTTGATATGAAGGCTAATAAAATAAAAATAAAATAAACAAATGTAATTCATTAAAGAATTTTTTACCTGATTTCACTTTCATGTAGCGGTAAATTGGATTTTTCGTCAGAAAAATTATAATATTCCAGTTTTAAAATATCCAATAATTTAACAACGGAATTGAATAAAATTTTAGATAGTATTTCAACAATTTTGGGCTCATAATAACCTATATAAAAAGTAATTATAAATTTTATTAATAAATATTTCAAATTACTTTTCAAATGTGCACATAACTCGACAATTTCTGATTCAGATAATTTTATATTTAGTTTTCTTTTTGTTTTTGAAAATTGTTGAGCCTGATGGTAATTAATTAAAATTATAATTAAATGGTATTAATAATGATTATAATAAATATACTGGTAATTCTATGACGGATGATATTCCTTTCATTACAGTAGATACATAATCCTTCAATGTTGTTTTCGATGTACCAATTTGATCAATAACAAAGTCCTTCAATTCGTCACATGTCTAAGAAAATTAAAAAAAATTTTAAACTTTTTTCATTTAATTTTTTTACCTGAAATTGACGTTTCTTGGAGAAATCCAATGTTTTATAATTCAACAAGTCTTCTAGCGGACCACAAACATTTTCTTGTAACAAATTTATAATTACACTTGTAAAATCGTACAATTCCACATTCATGGTTCTAATACTACTAATGTAAGCATCAATGTTGAGACTTGACCAAAATAATATTTTTAAACCACTATTAAACACCTGATAAGCTTTTCTAAGATAAAATCTAGTGTATTTTTGTAAACTATCAGGAATTTTATCAATATTTAATCTCATGTCTTTTAATAGTTCTGATAATGTGTCGTAATTTTCTGCTAAATTTACCGTTTTTTTATAAAGTTGAATAGATTCTTTAGGAAGAGTAATGTTCTGGAGATTGTATAGGTTTTTAAATTCTGATATTATCTCTATATATCTAAAAAAATTAATATTATTAAATTAATCTCTCGAATAAATAAATATTAAAAATGTAAATTAAAATTTTTATAAAAAACTTTCATCATGAAAAAAAAGTATCCCAGTGAAAGAAAATTATCCTCTTGAAAAAATAAAACTTTTAAAAGTTGAAAATAAATATATAAATAATAAAAAATTTTATTACTCGTTATTCAAATTAACTTGAATCGGAAACGTACTCCCATCCAATGGCCTATCAACAAAAATTGGAGAGTCTAAAACACTCAAACAATTATTTAACATATTCTTCCATTCATTCAACCAAATGGCTTCAAACTCAATCATGCACTTGCTAATTCTATTGTACAATTTAAAAATTCTACTATAATCATTATTGGACAGTTTATCCTTATTCTCCTGAAACTGAGACATGGGCCAATTGATCCGGTTGATCAAATTTCTTGCCCATATTATGGACCCTGCAACTTTTGTCGAGTATCGAACACTGGTAATTTTGTTTTTGTTTTCGTCGTAAATCTTTTTTATTGCCGTCAACTCTTCTTCAAAAAGCAAAAAACACTTTCCGTATATACTTGTTAGTGTCTCACCTATTGTTTCTTGATTTTCAACAGCTTTGAAACTAAAATTATTTTTAAAATATTTTAAAAATCTTCAAAATTAATTAAACAAAAGTTATATTAAAAAACCTTTTCAAATATCCTAAACACTTATTAATATCTGGCTGTTGAGCAATGACAAGATTTATATACCTACCCACATAAGTCTGTAAACGATTGAGAGATTGGTGGTATTTTAACAAGTTTTGCTTTAACATTTTTTCATACTAAAATACATTTGAAAAATAAAAAATAAAAAATAAAAATAAATCCGTCAATACATCCTTGGCATTGGCTCTCCCAGACATCAACAAGCCCATATCAGCAGTTTCAGAAACATACTCTTTTATAACATTAATTTGCATAGAAATGGCATCATTAAAAAACAATTTGTTGAGCTCTGG
This sequence comes from Coelogynopora nodosa, assembly GCA_034780555.1. NCBI lineage: Eukaryota > Metazoa > Platyhelminthes > Proseriata > Coelogynoporidae > Coelogynopora > Coelogynopora nodosa. Next base: position 14,367 of record JAUZND010000788.1, on the reverse strand, counting down.
GTCATATTTACCCTTGTACGATTTTCTATTATCCAGATTCTCTTGAGTATTTTTATTATTATTGTGTTGGTCAAATTTTTTACAACTTTTCGAGTTTATATAAACTGAAAGTTGTACAAATCCTGCGCAATCTTTCTGCAAATCTCTGTACATTTTAAAATCTCTTGAAATGGTCAATAACGTTTCAACCATGTGGATATAGTGGTCCAATTTTGAAAATATTCGTTCATTGTCGGATATGGAAACTCCGTATGATACATATTGAAGTTCTAAGCTGGTTCGTCGAAGAGGGTTAGATTTACTAGATAAAAAAACAATAAAATATATTAATAATATAAGTAAAATAATAAAATTAATAAAAATAATATAATTATATTATAATAAATAAAAAAAATAAAATATATAAAAATTAATCAACAATACCCGTTATTCGACTTTAAATCCGCTTGACTTGAGATATTTGTCCATCTAGACGTTCCTCCAAGCCCTTCAATGAGTTTTGAATGAAATTCCTTGTATTTTTTATCTACTTCAATAATGGAGACTAACAAATTGTTCATGTTGCAATTTTCATCATCCAAAAGACACAAAACAGAATCACAATCTTTGCAATTTGTTTTCTTGTAAACATTTGCATAATTAATCACAAAATTATTGCATATGTGAAATATTTGATGGGTCAACTAATTTAAAAAGAGTTTTAAAAAAAATTTTAAAATAGTTTATATATTTTTTACTCTAATCATGTAGTAGCCTAAAAATCCTTGTCTGATTAAATGTCTTGATGCCGAATCGTTAGAAAGCATTATTTTTAAAATCTTTGGAAAAAACGACCGTGAAATTGTCTCTGGGGTAATTTCAGGTTGATATAAAATTTCAATCACCCAATTGAGAGAAGACATGTATTTTATAATGTCCTTTGTTTCGCAGTAATTGTTGGTAATGCTAAATTAAAAAATATTTAAATTATTTTGTAAATTACATTGTATCGGTATTTCTCCACTTTTTTAGAATTTTAGATTTTGAAATGATTAGCACACTTAAAACAGTTTTGCATTCTTTTGATTTTAATTGTTCAGTTAGACAATTTATTACATTCCATCTTTTCTCCCATAGTTGATATATTTTCAACGGACCCTTGTCGAGAGGACAGATGACGCCCCTGGGAAAAATATAGATTTTTTTAAAAAACAATTTTTAATGAATATAATTTTGAAGTCTAAAAATGGTTAATACATGTAACTCGACCATCTTAGATTCTCATGAAATTTTATATACAGAATTATTCAGGGATGGAAAAAACCTAATTTCAAAAAACCTAATTTGCCATCCCTGGAATTATTAATGTATTTATTATATAATCCAAAATTTTGAAAGTTTATTATACATAGAAAAGCATTGAGATAAGATAAATAAGATTCACATAGTTTCGCTAATTTCACTAGTTTCACATAAAATAATAAAAATAATTTTGTTAACATTAATTAATTACTAATATATCTTAAAATGTTAAATATCTTTATATCATTGAATGTTCAATTATCACATATTTTTTAAATTAAAAGTATAAATTACTTAGTTAATTAATCATGCTCGTTATGGTAAAATTATAAATTAAGTGATTCTGCATCAAGTCTGTATAATTTTGGAAGTAAATATGCATTTGAACAAATTTTTCATCAGATCTAGTTTTTTATTTGTTTTATTGGTCAGTAAAATTATTTAGAAGATCTACCCATCTTTTGAAATTCATTTTTATTGCATTTTAATTAAAGCTTTTATATATTTTTTTTATACACTCAATAAGCTGTCTAATAGACAGTGTCTATCACTGTAAATTCTAAAATAATTATTTTACTTCCTTAAATTTTTGACATGTTATTTAAAATTAGTATATTTTTTTGTATTCAATAGGTTGTAATATTGTCAAACTATTTTTTAATTTAAGACCTTGTTATAGAGTGAAAATAATTTTGGTTTGAATCTCCAAAATATTGTCATTATTTAAACCCTAAATATATTGTAAGAATCAAAAAAGGTCGCGTTACAAATTTGTTAAAAATTTGTCCTTTTGACTTTAAAAAATTAAAAAATTAAAATTAATTATATAAATTACGCTTCCAAACTATTCTCATCCAAAATAGATTCAATCTTGTTGACCCACTCCTCAACCAACATTTCATAACTATTGATAAAATTCTGATCAATAGTATTGGCTCCTTGCTGTTTGAAAATATTTTCTACCAAAACTGTCGGTTTCTTCAAAAATTGCTTCTCCACAGTTAATTCCTTTTGCTGTTTTTCAAATTCTTGTCCCAGATTTACAATCTGACAAATATCCGCATTTGTCTTTTCTTCATTTTGAAAATCTTTATCCTTTTGTATATAATTCCGAGCGTGATTTTTCAAGAGTGGAATGGCAATGTATTTGAGTAAATTGGAAAGATTCTTCAATACATTTCCTTGTATTCTTCCAATCATGATGTATTGTTCTACATCCGATAATTCGACATCTGAATCGTTAAAACTTCTCACAAAATAAATAATGGTAAATTTTGACGATATATTATGGAGTTGATTACTTTCATTTATTGTAGTATCATCATCATCATTTTTCGTAAATGTACCAACTTTTTTATTTGGCAAATTCAAGTGATTTCTAGAAATGGTTGTTTGTGCATTTGACGCCAATTCAATGAGAGTATTGTTATTGGAGTTTTGACTGGCATATGCTTCATCCAGATTGGAAAATAATTCATTTATACCATTCACATCGCAGTGTATTTTCAACTCTCCTTTGTTAGAAGGCACAATAAACAACCGCGATAATCCTCCAGCTCCAAAAAAATCTTCAAGATACTGCCAATTTATAGTTTCCAGAAACAAATCTTCCAAATAATGTGTTGATGGAAAAGGAAACGTGGAAAATTCTTGCTTTAATCTATCGATTAGCCAAATATGTCGTTTGTCCATATTTTTTATTTTTTAAATTTAAATTTTCAAATTTAAAAGATCTAACCCTTTAATAAATATTAAATTGTTTTATTAGCTAATTTTGTTTGCGCAGTCGCATAGTATTAAAAAAATATGAGTGATTCGGTAATAATAATAATAATAATTCCAATTACAAAGGTGTATCAGTTAGTTTATTGACAGAGTTTCGGGAATAAAAATAAAAATTAAAAATAAAAATATTAGATTTTATTGTATTTTATTTATATTTTTTTAAATTAGAATAACAGTTAAGGAGTCATTCTTTTAAATAACTTTTTATCATCCTTTATAGTCTTTTCGTGCATGTCTAGTTGATTATTATTTTCCTTTTAATTCAAACTTAATATTTTCTTTCAATATTTTAAATTTTAAACAAATTTGATCATTTATTTCGTGAAATTTATACTTTTTATTCAAATATTTTCAATTTTAAACATATTTGATCATTTATTTCGTTAAATTTAGACTTTTTAAACAAACGTTTTCAATTTTAAAAACATTTTATCAATTAATAATTTTCAGTCATTGAAAAAATAATTACTCAACAACCATGGTAATTTTGGTTTATTCCCGTCATTTTCCTCCGACTTGAAAATATTTGCTGGTAAAGGTAGCGAATGTCTAACCATAGCACCATAAAGACCATATTGTGCCATTATACTGCTCTTCCCCCACGTGTTCTCTTTTTTGCGCCATTTTGCTCGTCTATTTTGAAACCAGACCTAAATATTATAATTAATAATAATATATTAGTTTCAATAATTTACAAAAATGGTGCTTTTTCAAATGAATAAATTAATCAGCTACTCAACTTTGTTAAGTTAAGTCTTAACGTCTCATAATTTAAATTGAACAGCTTGAATCTGTCATTTTAGGACTTAATATCTAAGTGGTATAATTTTAGACTAGAATAAACTTTTCAATCAATATCTGACAAAATTTAATGACTTTTATAAATTTTTTATAAATTTAAATTATCACTCAAAAATTAGAATTTCTAGAAATTTATAAATTTAGAATAAATAAATATTAATCATTAAATTAATTTTACCTGTATTCTGTCCTCCGGTAAACTGGTCTTAATCGAAAGAGTTTCTCGGGTATACACATCTGGATAATGGGCATTGTTGAAAGCAATTTCCAATTGTTTCAATTGAAATGTTGAAAACGTAGTTCTAATAACATTTTACAAAAAGCGTAAATTTGAAATTTACAAATTAATTAATACTAATTGAATTATTATTAATAATTCATTTTATCAATAATATTATAAATTATATTTTATAAAGTGTCCTGTTTAATTGATTGATAAAAAATTGCGCGAAAAAGAAACTAATTGTAAATTTTTTTATACGATAAATTCCATAAAACGTATTTATTAATTAGCACATTCTGGACATAATAAATTGTGCAGGATCGTGTACTCCAATAGAACATAAACAGTCTAGAGTGTACGGCTATTTTGGTTCTCATGAGATTTGTTTGACTTTTCCTAATAATGGTCACATGGAATTGGAATATGGATTAGATTTAAAAAATATGATAGTCATGTCTCTGGACGGTGCTGCAGCTAACACGTCATTAAATCTTGGAGTGGCAAAGTACTACAATGATAATGTACCTGATGGATATTTTTTGTGGGATCTTGCTCATCAACACAATTTGGTAATATCACCAATATTCTCAGATATTCCAGAGGCACGAAATGTGATGGGGATTTTGCAGTAAACATCAACATTTTTAAACGAGATTTCGAGGAGAATGGACGTTTGGAAAAAATGGACGAGGAATAATGAAACAAATGCATTAAAAAATACGAGGATTGTGAAACTAGGTAAAACAAGATGGTGGTCATCGTATATGCAATAACCAGGGTGTGTAGTACTCCCAATAGTTATTATATAGTGATTGGGACGCTATGGGAATTGATCACGTCGGAATTAAGCTCCATATCAACAAAAAATACGAGTTACAAATTAGTTAATTCGTATTTTGATTTTTCTACTCTATTAACTCTAATATTATTCAAAAACATGTTCCAAAAATTTAATATTATAACCAAGTATCTTCAAACAAAAGGCCTGGACATTAAAAAAAGCAATAGAAAGGACTATGAAGAAAAAGAAATAATGAAACAACGAAATAATTTCAGTACCATATTTACGAATTCTGTAGCTTTTAGCGAAGAATGTCAAAACCTAATTTTATTGAACACAGACATAATGGATGTAGTACTCATGGATCACCTCGTAGTTAAAAGGCGGAGAAATTCTGACATTTTGATTGACGTGAAAGACAATTATCGCGTCAAAGTATACTTACCAATTGTGTACAGGCTCATATCTGAAATAAGAGCGAGATTAAATGAAAGAAACTCTGAAATTTATAAGGAGATATCTGCATTGACAAAACCAGGTTCAAGTAATGACTACCAGAAGTGTATGGGAGAATGTACATTGTACATAAAGGACCTTTAAAGGTGTCCATTATGTAGTTGTTGCGTTATCCGGCGTTAATTTTAAGAAGATAATAGCTCTACGAAAAACCGTTAATTCAAAAGCTGTGACAATTACTGATTTATTAATTAATATTACAGTCTTCTACAATATTCAATCGAGAATTAAAGCCGTTATATGTGATATTACAAACGTGAACAGTGGTACAACTGGTGGTATTGTTAAACTTTTACAAGATATATTTCCGAATATAGTATACTGTCCGTGTAGATTACACATACTTAATTGGATACTATATCACCACCTTGAAGGTTATTTTCCTACACAATCCAGTTCTCCGTCACTGGAGTAATATTTTGTGAAAGAGATTAAAGAAAATTTTGAAGAATTAAAAGAGTTGTATTGTTATCACGATATTATTGCCACTCAGATATTGTATCCGAAACAAAGCAGAAACGACTATTCAGAATTATTGGGACTTATCAAAGCCTACCAATACTTTAGACAACATGGGACACGGCCAAAGATTATCATAAGAAAACCTGGGCCAATATGTAAGTCTCGTTGGAATGCAAGAGCAATCTATCTGCTCAAATATTGCATATTAAAAATGAGCCATGATTTAGATATAAGAAAATGCTGCGATTTTTTAGCTGACCACTGGTTACCGTCTTGGTTCTCTTGTAGACGCTCAGATGTTGAACTATTTAATTTAGGCCTACATTAGACAGGTGCTAATGCAGAGTTTTTCAACTGGAAATACATGTTCGAATATTGCCCAGTGGATGTAGACCAAAAAAATGAATTGGCAGAAAGGGCTCTTTCAAAACTCACAAGGTTGGTAAAAAGAAATTTAAAGTATTTAGAAGTTAAATTGATGCTACATAATAATTATAATATTTAATAAATAATTTCATTCTGCAAAATATATACATTGATCATTTCGTAAAATTTTATAATTTTCAAATTTTTAATATTAATATAATTAGCTAAAATATAATATATAATTATAAAATTTCATACTTTTATTCATCAATCACAAATTTCAAGATTACTACGAGATATGATTAAAAAAATGCAGTCAAATAAAAAACTTCTTTTATGTTTAAAACAATTTTCAATTAGCCTTATTTTGTTCAAATTAAATAATTTTTTTAAATATTATTAAATAATATCATTGCATAAAATTTCTCAAGGATTTACAGGAATTTATATTTCTGTGTAAAAGTTAGCCTAACACTGCCTTGTACTTTCGAGTTCTGCGAGCGTGCTTTTTCAAAGCTGAGGAATTGCATGCAGTAGGACCTGACTGAGTCAGTGGCGTCACAAACTAATCAGAGGCCCCCGGGGTTAAATATATTTTAAAAATAGTCACCATAGTTTTACTATAAATAAAATTTATTTATACATTTAAAATGTTTTTTCTTTTTGAGTTTTTTTTCGCAAAATTATTAATAACAGTGTCAAAATCTATTTTTTTTGCCAGCTCGTGTTCAATTGACAAAATCGCCAAGCCACTTAACCTGCTTTGGCTGATATTACTCCGTAGGTAGTTCTTTATTAATTTCAGCTTTGAGAAAGACTTGACAATTTGAACTAATATTTATTCTTTGTGAATTTCAAAAAATAATTGTAAATTAAACATTTTTTATGAGTAAATTCGAGTGGGGCCCAGAGCTCCGGGGCCCCCCGTCTTACCCACCCCGCCTGTGACGCCACTGAATATATCCCAAACAAAGGAAATAAATTTTCTTTTTGAAGTAATATTTTTATGCAGATTTTCTACCAGTTGATTTTCTACATGTTAATTTCAATCGTTAATTTATTTTAAATTACATACAATTTATAACCAAAGTTTGTTAAAGCTGTGCAAATTTGAAATTATTTTTTGAAATTCAAATAATAATTTACGACACTGAAGTAATCCTATTACATGGCTTCATTTGAGACAAAACTTGGTCTATCCACTTTAGAGGTGCGCACAAGTGTACTTCTATCCAACATGGAGTACTCGTCACGTCCTGTCTGTTATATTCCGTCCCCCATCCTTTAACATAACTCACTCTGATTACGCACAAGTTGGTCATTTCGTATACTGATTCAAAGCTCACTTTCACGGCAGTGTCCAACATGGCGGCGAAATGCTGATTATCAAAAACTTTTAATGTTCTGCCTGTCGGGATTTTGCATACTGTAGAAGGGTTAAAATTGTTGACAATGTTTGCGCATCTACTTTGAATGAATATGCTAGAATCGCTGAGGCACTGGATGTAGATTTCTCCATTTATAGTGTAGATGCGACAGCCTTTTCCAATGTGTTTTCGGGTTTTTTCAATTGTAGAATTTCTGTTGACATTTGGTAATATTCCCAAGCAGTAGCGAGAAGCGTTGTAGGAAGGGTTTGTGAAACCGTCTATTATTAATTCGTTGGTGGTGGCGTGAAATATTTCTCCTACTCTGCAATTTAGTTCGTAGTAGAATACCGACGACCAGTATTCAGTTTCGGGAAAAGGGACAGCTAATAAAATCAATAGTGTATATTTTTTTCAATAAACAAAATTTTATTATTAAAAATAGCATTTTAAAACAGTAAGTATTTTTTCAATATTTTTTAAAAAATTGTTACCTACTCCGTCGACATTCTTTGGACTTTTGTACGGAGGGGGGGTTATTTTGTCTTTGTAGCCCTCTAGTAATTTATATATTAAATTAGTACAATTTGATTTTAAAAATTCATTTAAAAAATAATACTTGAACTGTAATTACCCGAGAATGATGACATTGATCTAAATATATTTTTATATAATCAATATTAATAATTTTTTTTTTAAATTACGCATATTCAAACATATCCTTGGAATTCAAAGTAACGTTTTGAGGCATTTGAGGCATACCAACTTCCACGCAGCTGTGAAATCTACACGAATTGTTTACATGGATTGCTTTCCTGTATGGAGAAGTTTCGCTTAAAATTGATTGATGAATTGATGATGGAGGGGGTGGAACTTCTGGAAAAAGATAGCGTGGGATCAATACGGGCGGCAGAACTAATTAAATATTAATTGGATAATTTAAATTATATTTTAAAAAATTATTTAAATCATTACTCGAAGCACTCACTCTCTTGTAGTGATAAGGATTGATGCAAATTTGATTCTGCTTGGAAGAATAACTAAACTTGCAGGAATCCACAGATTTCAGTTCGTGATAATTCTGCAAATCTGGCCATCTATAAACCCTGCAATAAATGACATGAGGAAGAGCTTTACGGTGGGAAACTTGCAACCTCCCGTCGTTGGATCTAGAAATTGTCACACACTCGCTAAATTCCGACTTGGAAGTGATGGCATTTTCGAGAGATTGTATCGCACCCCGTGTTTTTTTCAGCTTTTTAACGAGAGCTTCAACAGCCTTGAGAGCCCACTTTTCTTCTTCGTCTCCTTGCTTCCAAAACATGAGTTTCCGAACGACGGAAGTACGAGATATTTCTGGCTTGAATTTGTTACAGGAAATGATTGAACACGTGTCCATGTCGCACAACTTTTTTTAAAAATAAAATTTAAAAATGGTTTGAAATTAAAATGTGAGTTTTATTTTAAAATTCAAAAAAGTTCAAAACTAACGAAACAAACCTGATTTAAATCTTAGCAAAGTGTTTTTATTTGATTTATCAACAATTTTGGGTTATTGACCTATTCGTGCGGTTAAAATAAACATTCTACAATAAAAAACACACATTATGAACAATTTGATCCGCTAGCTCACTTTCAAGAAAAGTTTCAAGATAAAATGGGTAGATTTATAAATTGTAAAATTTGTAATACTGTTTGCAAATTACATAATTTTACACGGTATATAACCCCATAAGAACAGTAAAACTGTGCGGTAAATAAATAGTCGTTCAAACTTTTCAAAAGTTTCAAGAGTTAGTCACAATCACAACTAGTGACGCACAAGACGAGTATTGTTACATATTAGAACAGAACAATAAATATTACATTTCACTTGACTTGCTACAATATTTATTACAGTTAGCATGCTCTTGTAAGACTTGTAGTAAATTTCACTAAACTGTACGGTACTAGCCATCAATAGATTCAACAAGATCTTCGAATACAGTAAATGTTACAAATATGAAACGACTGAAAGACCAAGTTCTAAATTTTAGACTCTAAAATTAGAAGAAATTAACATTCCTCATTCAAAATGATTATTGAAATACGGTCGTAAAATAGTCACTTTTACAAAAAAGTCACGTTTCGTAAACAACGGGCTTTTGAATATTGAATTTAATCACAATTATCTACGACTGGAAGTCACAAGTAAAATTCTCACGAAAATAAAATTTTAAACTAAAAACTAAACATTGAAAATTTGTGAACAATTTTGTAATTTTGTAAATTGTGCACTCTATTACCCATCTAATTTTTAGTCAAAAGTGCAATAAAATTTAGTAAATTTGTCTAATGATAGAATTAATGATTAGATTAATCGCTCGATAATTGAACGAGCTTTGAAATTTTCCCCACAAAAAACATGGCACATGTATGACCGGTAATTATTTGATACATTTTTTCAAAATAAAAAGTTTATCAAGGCGTAATATTTACAATTAATTATTTCTGCACAATAAACTTTTTAAAGAGACAGTAAGCCGGATTTGTAATCGATTTAAATTAAATCGATTTGGATCAAAAGTTTATAAATGTTTTGTTGAAAAAATCGTCATTTTTATAAAAATTTAATCAGTTTTATATCAGTTTAATATCGATTATTCGCAAAATTGCTCATTTATCATTTAAAAAATTGCATAAATTCGTTTCATTGTCTAAAATAGACTCAATATTTAGAAATTTTTGGGTATTATGGAGGTGGTGCGACATGTTGATAAATATGGCACATTTTAACAAAAAGACAATTGCCTTTACAAGGAGTTTCGAAATTGTTAATACTTGAGGCTATTTCAACAAAATAATAAACGACATTTCTTTTTAGGAACAGTATTTATAAATTTTATATCTGAGCGGAAGGTGATAAATTATCACTGATAATATATCTTTTTTTTGTTTTTATTCTTGTTGTTATTTTTTTTAATATTATCAGACAGATTAAAGTTTATTAAAAACGAAATAACAACAGCAATTATAATAATAATTTATAAACAACGTTAAATTTTACAGCGAGGTCCAATGTTTGAGCTATATTACGATAAAAATCATCAGAAATCCTGATACAAGATGATAATTTTCAACTGGTACTATTAAATTTTAGTAAGTGCCGCATTTACAAGTAAATCTAAGCTTTTATCAAATTTTGGTTAAATAATAAATTATTAACATATTGATATGGTTACATTTTTTCTCTTATATATCCATAAAGTTTAGTTTTCTAAAAAAGGTTCATTTTACATTATCGCTCATATTTATTTTTTAAATCAACAGGGCTGACAGAGTTGCCAGAAAATTCGAACTTTATTTGCATTTTTCACGCAGACAAAATGTTGATTTTACGTGAATTAAATTACCATCGACACTGCAGAAAAATTGTAGTGATTTAAAATTGAGTTTGTAAATAAATGTAATGTTCAAATTACATTGCCAGAAAATCTCGCGCAGCATTTGCGTGGAAACTATGACAACCGTTCGAATGGGATAGAATCTGACAACTCTGAGGGCTGGTACCAATTTATTATCATCCCGGATTATTATATATAATTATATATAATATAATTTATATTTATAAAATGGTATAGTGTAAAATATATTTACCTTAAACCTCTCAACATAGCCTTGTACAACTTTCTCGTGTTCGTCTTCTGGTGATATCAACAAAGCTACGCGCTAAAAACATTTTAACCCGTAAACACTCGCGTAGCGAGTCGCGTTAACCATTTTTGGCCACACTAAATTTGTATGCTTGTTCGTACGTGAAATTGTAATTTATGAAATTGCAATGTCTGGAATAAATTTGTGAAAATTTGTTATTCACAAATATACACATTCACACACTCACTAGTGCGATGCATTAGATGTTTTTTGTAGATACCACGTGTAATTTTAATTATCACTCACAGATAGTATCGCAGATTATTTTCAACATCAATTTTGGATTTCTGAATACGGTAATCATTTTTTTGAATATAATTATCAGTGTTTTTACATCATGAACATCTAATTGTTTTTATAATGTGTAACTTTGTTTTTTATTTGTAAATTTGTTATCTAAAAGTATTTTATTCAAAAATTAAAAGTTCAAAACACTGATAAAACACGGGGTGGATTAATTATGGTTATTAATTTGGTCTATATAAAATGACAAATAATAAATTTTACATATTTTCATATTACCTGTATCCCCCTCTGAAATATCTAATATATTATGTAAAAATCATGTTATATCTAGATATTATCAACACGACTGAGTATAAAATTTATACTATAGATGAACAGCATTATTTTGCCAGATGTTATTTTTGATGATGACGCTGACTCCGAAATATCGGATCACGAGGAATTATCCGACAGTGAGGAATCTGGAGATGAAGTAGGAGCATCATACGTTGGTAAGGACGGAACGTTGTGGACGCGTCTTCCCAACAATGACGTCAATGTTGATGAGTTCTATGATTCTACATATGTCTTGCTGGATGGAGAGGCCAATGAAAGTAAATTGACAGACTCTTCCAGAGATGCATCAATGTCGAGATTGGATGCATTTCATCTCTTTATGGACGATGAAATAGTGGAGAGTATTGTAAAATTTACAAATGTCAAGATTTTCAGCGTCAAGGGAAATTATAGTCGGGTTAGAGATTGTAATGAAACTTGTAAATCGGAGATGTTGGCATACATTGGAATTTTGTTAGTAGTCGGTAGCCTACGGGGTGAGAGGACAAATATTATAGACCTATGGTCCAGTGATGGGTGTGGTGTGGACTATATAAGGGCTGTAATGAGTTATGGTCGTTTCAGTTTTCTGTCTAATATGATAAGATTCGACGACATCATATCTCGTGATAGGAGAAGGAATGTTGAAGGTGACAAGTTGGCTCCTTTTGGGGAAATATTTGAGAAAATTGTTGAAAAATTCGGTAAGAATTATAATGCTGGAAAGAATATTACTCTGGATGAAACAATGTGTTCTTTCAGAGGCAACTGTCCCTTCAAAATTTATATGCCCTCTAAGCCCTGTAAATATGGAATTAAAATGTACACTTTGGTGGATAGTGCCACATTTTATTGCTTAAGTCTAGAGATTTATGCAGGTAAAGTTGCTGATGCGGATAGAAATAAGCCTTATAACGTTGTAAAGCGAATGTTAGCACCATATTACTTCAGTGGTAGAAACGTTACATTCGACAATTGGTTCACATCTATGCCTTTGGTCAAAGAATTGACAGAGTGTGGATTATCTGTTGTAGCTACGATTCGTAAAAACAAAAGGGAGCTGGCTCAAGTTTTTACTCAAAAGGGACGAGAGGTGGGTACTTTTGTTGGTGCATATCACGAGGATGTGTGCTGTGTATCATTCGTTCCCAAGAAAAATCAGTTTGTTAATTTGGTGAGTACTTTACATACTAATACGTTCTGGGAATATGTAAAAGATGATGTAATGAAGCCCAATATTATAAACTTCTACAACAAGACTAAGGGCGGCGTCGATACCTTAGACTGGCTATGTGAGGAGTATACAGTCAAGCGACGAACCCGAAGATGGCCAAAGGCTATGTTTGAGTGTGTATTGAACATTGTGGGATATAATACTCAAATCATATATGGCTCCAATAAAAATGAACCACAAACAAGGCGACTTTTTTTGAGGAATTTGGGAATGGACTTAGGTCAAATTCATATTCAACAGCGGTTACGTATTCTTAATCTTCCAAGGCATACGAGAGACTTGGTAAAAAAGTTTGCCACAAATGTTGACGTTGAGACTCAAACATCTGATCAAGACGTTGAAAACTCGAGACGTACGTGTAAATCTTGCAAATCGAGGACCATCAAAAGATGTGATGTTTGTAAGGATCCTATCTGTAAAAGACACAACAAGTGCGTGTGCTTTGATTGTGCAGATTAGTTAATTTAAAAGGCACTATTTTGTATATTTTTTTCACCCTACCTCTACCTTTTGTATATTATTTGTGTACCTATGTATATATTTTTTATGAGTTCTACTCCACCGAAGATTCGGTGTGTCTCTAAAATCCTATCGTCTACCTTCGCGCGGTTAGAGATGTTACTTAAACCAAAGACGAGGGCAATATTTCCAAGATATACTGTTGATACATACTTTCTTCTTTACCAGAAAACTTGGAGGACGCAACGTTATCAAAAAATATACTTTCTCCTTTACAACAAAACCTGGAGGATGCAACGTTATCAAAAAATATACTTTCTCTTTTACAACAAAACTTGGAGGATGCAACGTTATCAAAAAATATACTTTCTCCTTTACAACAAAACTTGGAGGATGCAACGTTATCAAAAAATATATACTTTTACGCAATGTTTGAAAAAAAAGAATCTGTCCAAGAGTATTTCTAGTTTACAATTATACTTTTACGCAATGTTTGAAAAAAAAGAATCTGTCCATAAGTATTTCTAGTTTACAATTATACTTTTACGCAATGTTTGGAAAAAAGAATCTGTCCCTGGGGTATTTTATTTTATACCTAACATAATATTTAGACTAATAATCAAACCATTTATTGTATATCTACTTGAATATATGCCCGCAATACTTACCAGCATATTGATAAACGAAAAGAGTTTTTTCTAGTGATCTTAGTTTTCAATTATCATTTTACCTCCTATGTTTTTAGTATCTCAAAGCCCATACAAGAACTTTTTGTTTGTATTTTATAATTATTAATGTCTAAATTGTAATATATAAAATTTATATACATTTCTTTTTT